>JAAGKR010003302.1:0-23271 GCA_011419295.1 Clarias macrocephalus
CCTGCCGCAGCTCCGCCACCTCGCGGCGCAAATCCGCGACGTCTTGGAGCTCCTTTCGGAGAGACACGACTTCACCACGGAGCTCATTGATCAGTTCGGCATGCTGGTCAACCACCGCGCAGAGGCGAGCAAACTCCGCTGGGTTTACTGCTTTTGGCTCAGTCATTCTGTCACGAACAACCGAGGGACGAACACAGCAGCCTTAGCAGTTAGCCCGTGTTGCGTGGACGGTAAACCCAAACGCGGAAGCAGCGCGAGTAGGCAGGATAACCACGCGTTTACTCTTAGAACTCTCTTACAGCAAGAGCAAGGATCTACACAAATAAACCCGCGTTCTAGCAACACACACTCAATCAAGGAAGCAACCTGAATAGGTGAGTACTCACGGAACCGTTGGTGAAGCGATAGCGAAGGCATGAATGAACTCAATGACTGAGCGATGTGAAGCGCCATCTTGTTTCCTTTTATGCTTTCTGAAAGCGCGACCGTCTTACTTCCGGGTCCTCGTGCCGGTCGCGGTGCGAGTGTGCATGACATACAGATTCTAAAAGTGGCATTGTTACTGTTTTTAATCACTGGAATGGAAGAGATTTTCCATATCATAATATGCATTGTGCTGTTTTCAATCAATAAAAAAACCCATGATTGATTATGCTGCATTTAAATGTGTAATCTGTAATTTGTTTATTAAATGTAAAATCTTGTTAACAGATGTTTCCATCAACAGGACTATTGTATATTTCAAATTTGGATACAGTGCAGAAAGTTAATTTAGGACTCTATAGAAGTTACTGTTCTACTTATCACATTGAGGCAAGTATAAATCTATATACATATTTGCTTGCTATAATGTTGCTGTTATTTTTATTTGGTTTTCATTGCAAAATATAAAATATAAAAAGTGTTTTATACCATTCATGTTTGGGTGAACTAAATACAAACTCAGCACTCATCATACAATTTTCTGATACTATAAATGTGTAAAGTAATCAGACTATGAAATGTAGCCATCTCATGTAATGTTCTACAAATGTTTTACTGATGCAAGATTATTTCTAAAGCAATTTAACCCAAGTTTAACAATCTGAAGTGTATGAAATGATAGTCATTTTTTATTATTTGTTCTTTTCTGTGTGATAAGGAACTCAGCACAGGTGATTGAAGCAATTAAATTTTTGTTTATCAAAATAATTATCTTTATCTTTTTCTTGTAAATGTTGTACAGGAGGACAGACGTGATCACGAAGTGATGCCTGTTTGCACCATCTTAAAATCCTCGTAGTCTGTACTGTTGAAGGGAAAGAACCGGATGATGTATCCATTATACTTGAAGTAAAGGAAATTTCGCAAGAATGTGGCAATACTGCAACATCATGTGCACTGCATACTGTTCCTATGGATGCAAAATTTAACTGAATGCACTTTTATTAAAAAGACAATCTGTATCGAGACTGTTAATGTCAAAAACATTTGATAATGTTGGTGAATAAACTGTTTAATAATATTCTCATGTTGTGATTTGTGAAAGATATTGATGAAATAATTAGTTTCTTTACAAAACATAAATTAGCAATGTTCACATTATTATAGGGAGTAATATAAATGGATAAAACCAAGTAAGGGAAAATCTCACATAACAAAATTTTAGTAAGATTTACTTAATAATTCATGAAAGAACAAGGTTCCTGCTGATATAACAATAAATTAACTTTACTTGATTATTTTACATAAAACCAACTTGTGAAATTAAATATAATTATGTAACCTTTACTTGATTTCTTCATGAGCGTTACTTTAATTATTAAGTAGATTTTACCTGACCATGATGGGTGAGTTGTACTTAATATTGTAGCAATAAAATTGACTTAAAATCTATGCATGCAAATTGTTACTAGGATTTTATCAAGTAAATCTTACAAGTCCTTTTTTCAGTGTAAGTTTGTTATATTGAAGAAGAGAAAATGGGTAAACAAAAAAGACTGTCTACAATAAACCCTCATTCACTATTTCAGTCAAATTTGCATAAAATGCCTAGGAATGGAATTCTCTGACAGCCTGGGTAATCAGAAATTAACTGCATTGTTGCATCTCTCGCATTAACAATACAATCAATGTAAAATTATGTAATTTGTGTATAATTAAATAATTACTGAGACAGAGTCATTAGCTTCACTCACTTCAGCCGTTTTCTGAAAGGGTGAAGGCGACAGAGTTGCTGGCTTCACTCACTCCCACATCACTGACAGCTCTGTATTGGACACAGTAGTGTCCTGCTTCCTTTATTTGAGTCAGTGTAAAGCTGGTCTGGGCATCTGAAGTGTCTGTGACTGACCATTCATTAGCATCAGCTGCTGAATCAATTGATGGTGTCATCTTTTACTCAACTCTGAACTGTACCATCCTTCCAGTTGGGGGTTTTGAAAGCTTTAGGAGGACTCTATCATCACTGGTCTCCAGAAAGTATTCAATGGCCACTAGATAGGAGTTTTCATATTTGAGAGATGTAAAAGACAAACAGACCACCACATCAAGATCAGGTTCAAAGAGGAAGGAATTGAGTGACCCTGGTGATTTCACAACTGTCAGTTCATTCAGCTCACTGGTATAGAAACTCAGTATATTTAATTCAGTTGTGATGTCATCTACCCATTTGTTCATATTGTTAGCAGTAAAGGCTAAAACTGATTTCTCTTACCAATTTGGCAGCCTTATCATCCAAAAGTGTAAGTGGATACAGCCACACAGTCAGTGGTACACCATCATTCTTTCCTTCCTCCATTGGATTTGGCAATGTTTTGTACGCTTCCAGAGCTTCCATGTATGTGGTGGGATTTTTGTTGAGTTTATAGTCACCATAATACATGACACTCATGTTCTCAGCCAGAAACTTTTCCTCTTCTGTCATCTTCAGTGATGTTTCCCCCTTTATTGAAATGGTAGGGATCTTCTTGACCACTGCATAAAGGTTTTCTTCAACAGCCGGTTTGTACTGATTTTCTTTACTTGAATAATCAAACATCATGAAAGCCTGAGCTCCATAAAGTCCAGCTGTAACTACATGAGTGGCTGTTTTCTGGTCAAATACTTGTGGATAGGTGATATTTCCAAACTCCTTAGTAGTGAGTTGTTCACATTTTGTTGTCTGGCTGTACTGCATAGTAACTCTGCACTGACGTGCTGAGGATTTGGTATCATGCAGAAACTTGGCTGATCCTCCAACCTCCACCAAGCCACCTAAGAAACTGACTTTAAGGGAAGCACTAGCATCTAGGAGGTTGGCCTTTTCAGTGAGAGTGTCAGAGGCAGCAAACTTGACAAATGTTTTAGTCTGGTCATGCACGTCAAGATCATCATGTAATGCTTTCTTGTCCCATAAAGTAACACCTAAAACAAAAGCATGATAAATTATAGATGCATCACAAGGAGCTACTATTTAAAATAGTTACTATATGCAATATAAATAACTACAATATATGCATGAACTTGTTACTAAAACAATGAAAAAATCATTAATAATAATTACTTGATAGTGTAAAAAGTTTGTTGAGATATCACATTCAAAAAATACATGGCCTTCACAGAATATAGTGACCTTAAGTCAAAATATATGCTATTAGTTCACCATTATCCCATGCATTTATCTTCTTAAAAACTCTCATGTAAAGCCTCTTTTCTTAAAACCCAACACTTTTTTGTACAAATATATAATTTGTATAATTATTTATTCCTTTATAAAATTAATGCTGATCATCATATCATTAGTTTATAACAGAGACTGACCATCTATGAAAGAATTATGGTTTAAAGTGGAAATTTAGCAGCATCACAGAACTTCTATCCAAACAATATGGATAGCTCACACCTGCTTCTACATACACATATTAAATCTTAACTTGAATGACATTTTTCCCCAAACATGGACAGCTTATGGGAGATCTTTCGCGATGACTGGCTGAACTCAGTCATGAAGAGGACCATATTGTTTCAGTGCACTCTTCTGTTCCTGGGCGCACATACTTCTACACTGAAAAAAAGGACTTGTAAGATTTACTTGATAAAATCCTCGTAACAATTTGCATGTGTAGTTTTTAAGTAAATTTTATTGCTCCAATATTAAGTACAACTCACCCATCATGGTCAGGTAAAATCTACTTAATAATTAAAGTAACGCTCATGAAGAAATCAAGTAAAAGTTACATAATTATATTTAATTCACAAGTTGGTTTTATGTAAAATAATCAAGTAAATTTCATTTATTGTTATATTAGCAGGAACCTTGTTTTTATGAATTATTAAGTAAATCTTACTATAATTTTGTTTTGTGAGATTTTCCCTTGGTTTTATCTATTTATAATATATCTGTAATTATTTCAATATCTTTCACAAATCACACAACAAAAATATTATTAAACAGTTTATTCACCAACATTTTCAAATGTTTTTGACATTAACAGTCTCGATACAGGTTGTCTTTTTAATAAAAGTGCATTCAGTTAAATTTTGCATCCATAGGAACAGTATGCAGTGCACACGATGTTGCAGTATTGCCACATTCTTGCGAAATTTCCTTTACTTCAAGTATAATGGATACATCATCCGGTTCTTTCCCTTCAACAGTACAGACTACGAGGATTTTAAGATGGTGCAAACAGGCATCACTTCATGATCACGTCTGTCCTCCTGTACAACATTTACAAGAAAAAGATAAAGATAATTATTTTGATAAACAAAAATTTAATTGCTTCAATCACCTGTGCTGAGTTCCTTATCACACAGAAAAGAACAAATAATAAAAAATGACCATCATTTCATACACTTCAGATTGTTAAACTTGGGTTAAATTGCTTTAGAAATAATCTTGCATCAGTAAAACATTTGTAGAACATTACATGAGATGGCTACATTTCATAGTCTGATTACTTTGCACTAAGGCCAAATAAAAATAACAGCAACATTATAGCAAGCAAATATGTATATAGATTTATACTTGCCTCAATGTGATAAGTAGAACAGTAACTTTTATAGAGTCCTAAATTAATTTTCTGCACTGTATCCAAATTTTGAAATATACAATAGTCCTGTTGATAGAAACATCTGTTAACAAGATTTTACATTTAATAAACAAATTACAGATTACACATTTAAATGCAGCATAAAAAATCATGGGTTGTGTATTGATTGAAAACAGCGCAATGCATATTATGATATGGAAAATCTCTTCCATTCCAGTGATTAAAAAAGGTAACAATGCCACTTTTAGAATCTGTAGAAGCTCAGTGGTCCGAGCACAAACTCTCACGGGCGAACCTTTCTCTGAACACGTTGTTTTCACGAGGGTGGGGGTAAGAAACACACATCTCAGTTTATCAATCCGCGCGCTCGGTTGGTTATTATTATTATTGTTTTTTAGTTTTTTTACCACATGACCCCTGGGGCGTTCCGTAGGTTCAGGTTTTTATATCACGTGAATCTCTACACTATTGAAAACTGAAATATTGCTAATTGTACGTCCTGAAATTAAGATGAACATTAATTGGAAGGTCAGGAAAACGAGAATCACATCCAAAACAGAAAGGTAAACTTACCTCGAACACAACAAACACCAGCTCCGGCCACACCGCGCAGTACCTGTGACTGATCAACAGGGCGTGTTTCTCCAATCACGCATGCGTGGTGTAATGTGAAATTTAAACTAAACTTCCAAAGTAAAACTTACTTAATATTACTAGGTTTATGTGGAGTTACTATAAAACATTTAAATATTACAAGTAAATACATAATAATATTTAACTCTTTCCACTCAGTTAATTTATTACATGAATTAAATGTGTAAGTATGTAAACTTTTATTTAGGAAATTCTAGTTCTCCTTGAAATTTATTTTTAGCATGTAAAAATTATGATGGTTAATTTAATATATTTTATCGCACCAAAAAGTAATTTTTTTCAGTGTAGAGAGGTCGAGCAACCATCTAAGCCTTACTACAGTGAGTCTCGTTCAGGCTCTTGCACCCTTATTTTCCAATATGCTTGTCAAGATCATGCATTTACTGTAGACTCTGCTTTTGTTCAAACAGTGCTGATTGACTTGGAAGCTGTCAGCAACCTCATACACCAATATACCACAAAGTAACTTAAACTTTCCTCATATTCACTGGTTCATCTCCTCCTCCTGCTAGGTTACTAACTAAAGTAACTGAAGTAGTCTCTCCAGTTGGGGATTTTAAATGTTTTAGGATGACTTTTTGATTACTGGTCTCCACCATAGGTCGAGGAGGTTTGGATACAGGCTGGAGGTTTGGCCGGGCTGATAAAGTTGGACCGGGGTTCCTGGATTGGAGAAGTCAGAGATGGAACTAACGAAACTTGATTCTCTTCTCAATTATTTTGGCCTTGTAAGCTTATAAAGAGAGATATTTTGTTACATTTACTCAGAGATGTCAGGAGAAGTGAGCGAAGGCTGTGTTGCTTGTTAAAAAATAGTTTTTTACACTTGTTTTTTCAAAGTTTGCAAACTCTTCAGAGTTAAGGAAGTCTTCTATAGCCACTAGATAGATGTCTTCATGAAAAAAAACAGATTGTAAACCAGATTACCAGATTAATATAGTAAAAATGTTACTCAAGTAACAAAAAGGTGTGTTATGTAATGGAATATGTAGTGTTATTTACAAATTATTTACAAAGTTTAAATGTTTATTTTAAAATGTATTTTACTATTATTTCTTCCGCTGTCTTGTTTTGCACCCTGAATGCTTTTGAAGTAAAAGTGTAGTGTAGGTTAAAATTCATTTCCAGATTTGTAATCTGATTCTCTATATATTCCATTTCAGTACAGCATTATTTATTATGCTCATTTCATTAACCACCACACAAGCTCTAACTCACCACCTTAGCCTTGTGAGGATGATGATAGAAGTGATGATGTTCCAAAGTCTACCCTAATCCAAGTAGTATTGTAGTATATATATATATATATATATATAACATTTTAAATAATTAAACCTTTTGCCTTCAATTCTGTTCTCATCACTTTGATACAAAATGTATGAGAAAGCAGCTGGAGAAAAGCACAGAACAAGCACAAGAATTTTTATAAACATATTTAAATCATGAGCAGAATTTTCAATCAAGTAAAATATTGTAAATAATTGTAAAGATCGGTATGCTTTGGTTTAACTAATTGAATAGAATGAAGTCAATTTCAAACTTAATTTGTTTTAGTAAAATATACGTAATATAAATCTGTAAAAGCTACATGATATTGCACAGCGTTGTATTGCTGTTTCATTTCAGACAATCCAAAACAAAATAAATGAAGGTATTTAACTGCACATGGCAAGTGTACAGTATAGGATGTATGTGTGACCAATTAAATTTAGTGGTTAACTTACGGTATATGCCTTTAAATTCACACCATATTTTGCTGTCATAATGAAATTTTTGTATATGTAATCAATAGAAGACAAAGTATAATATATAATCTTATCTGACAATTTTCAGGTCATTCTGTTGTGAAAGAACTTTTGCTAGTGCGGTTAACTACTATATTCCATGGCATTTGGGTTAAAAGAATTTGAAGATAATTTGAAAAGTGAACTTTGTGCTGAGAAACTGTCTAACTTGTACAAAACTAATATGACACATCATGACCTTTCTTTGGTCAAGAAAATACATCATACACATACACATCTGTACTGTGTACATGCTGACCATATATTTCTAATTTTCTTTATTAGAAGCATTTGTAAATGTGTTGAAATGGTATAAGTATAAAATAAGTTGGTCCCTTGTTTGTAATAATGTAATAAAAACTGAAATTTTAAACATTTGTTTAAGAGGTATACATATCTAATTCAAGGATGTCTTACAAATAATAATAATAATAATAATAATAATAATAATAATAATAATAATAATAAAAGAAGTCAACTTCAAACTCATTTTAATAAAAATTTAAATAAAAGATGAGATAAAATAATGTTGTTTTTAACCAAATGTATTCATTTCATTTATATATCTAATTCCATTACAGTATTAGATTAATGTATTGCACTGAATAAAAAAATAATAATAAAAATAAAAAACTTCAGTGCACTGTTTATGTATACAGTGTTAAACTGTTGTTTCTGCTGGTATAGATTCTACAGGTGGATTAAAGCAATTCATCTATATAATTTCTAATAAAAATTCTAATAAAACATTACAGAATGTTCTTATAGCTTCTGATAAAGACTGAAATACTCAGATTCTGTCAGGATCAGTGACTTTCAGCTTACCACCTTCAACCTAATGGAAAAGGAATATTTGTTAACTTTCTTAATTTTGACAGACAAGTGAAAGCCAAAGAGCCAATAAGACTGTCATGCCATGTTTTTTTGTAAACACAAACTCTATTTCCCATCATCCTCTCCAAAAAGTGTACTACAGTATTTATTATCTACTTACTCACTCAGGCGTTCTCTCTCTCTCTCTCTCTCTCTCTCTCACACACACACACACACACACACACTATGGTTTACTGTAAAAATACTCTACTTACGGATAGTCACGACACTAAATAGTTTACCTACAGAACTTTATGATAAAACAGAAAATATTTACTTTAATAATGTGAACAATGTTCATGCAGACATCTTCCTTGACTGCAACTGCAGTCACTTTCTCCACTGGCATACGGTGCTTGAATGTGCAGTATTCCAGGCCATTTACTATCACCTGAAAAATGTATATAAAAATGTATTTCATCCAACTGCTTATAGCTTTAATTTTATTTAATTAATTCTAATTTAATTTGTCTATAATATCCCACCTCATAGCATTCTTGTTTAATAACCATGATGATATCAAAAGCTCCTCCTTTGGCAAATGGGCATCCATTGGGAATCTCTTCATTATCCCATTTCCCTTTCCTGCGGCTGTTAAGGACCACAGACTTCATGCGAGGGCTGAAGTGGAAAGCAATGTCCGCTGGGTCCTTCAGATCAATCTGCAAATTTATAGCAAACCTGAAAAAAAAAAAGTTTAATTATCTGAGACTACACCAGATTCTAGTGAGCAATTTTAAATAATCTGTTCCATATTCGTCTTCATTCAAACTGTCATGCAGTACAAAAATATTTAACATACGTGTCACAATCCGAAGTAACAACTCCTTGGAAAAACAAAGCCATACCAGGACTCAAACCTCCAGGAATTGATCCCAAATATGATTTTCTCTGTTGTGGTTGAGCATAATTCATTTTTCAGAGATAAATCTCCAATCATGTTGTTAAACTATCAAAGAAATCTATTTTTATATCTATTGACATTATGAAGATGTCATCATAATGTTACTTACAGTGCTGGAATCTGGTTGTGGGTCATCAGAATGCATGAAATAAACCTTGGAGCGTATAATGCCAGGATTTAGTTTCTTACCCAAAAAAGAAACAGAAATAGAACTGAACATAAGCAAGAGGCAAGACGACTGCAAAACCTGTTAGACTAGAGCAAGAGGACATTCACAGAAAAGTAGCACAGCTTAAAACTGCACATGGAAAAAGACAACAATGATTAAAAAGGCATACTAAGAATATACAATGCAAACACTAGGGATGCCACAATTGTTATTATAACATTGATCCGTTCCAAACGGCAGCCATGGTTCAATATGTGTTTGTGGATTGTGGTATTTTTTTCTGAATAACTAGTTTAACATAATGGTAGAATGCAAATGGATTGTAATCGTCCAAACTATCCAAAAATGCTGTATCACTATAGCCAATCACATTGCAACTATGGGATATAACTGTGGGATGCAACTGTGACTGTGTCCACACACTAACTGCTGTTGAAAGCCCCAAGAAAAAAGCTGTTTTATTTGCATGCACAACACTTATACAGTAAGTCCTTGTGGGTATATCATTTGAGCTTTTTGATCTTACTCTAGCAGCCAAGTTGACATGCATTATATTTTCCATGAATTGGCTGTTAGTGCCTGTGAGTCAACATGCTGGGATGAGGATCATCTCCCATGGGCAAATATCCAGTCATTATGCAATAAAGTTGGGGGAAGCTGAACATACTGGAGAAGGATTTTACATACAACTTTAACAGTAGCAATATGAGGAAGTGCCGCTGTCAATTAGGTCTGTGGTATGGGGATGTTTTGGTTTTGGCATTAAGTAACTGAATCAATTTAACCAAAAACAAAAAATTAACAAACTACCTATTGAACAGTGAGCTAACTGCATTGTTTCTTCCTTTCTTCTTAATACAATCAGTGTATAATTATATAATTTGGGCATAATTATATAATGACTGTGACTGAGTCACTAGCTTAACTCACTTCCTTTTCCTGAAAAGTGAAGGCCACAGAGTCACTGGCTTCACTCACTCCCACATCACTCACAGCTCTGTATCGGACATAGTACTGTCCTGCTTCATTTATTTGAGTCAGTGTAAAGCTGGGCTGTGCATCTGAAGTGTCTGTGACTTTCCATGCAACATCATCAGTTGGTGAATTAGTTGGTAGTGTAATCCTGTATTCAACTCTGAATTGTACCGTCTTTCCTGTCGGGGGTTTTGAAAGCTTCAGGAGGACTCTCTCATTACTGGTCTCCACCACGGGTGGGGGAGGTTTGGATACAGGCTGGAACTTAGGATCTGTCAGAGAGCCATTCCGATAAAGTTGGATGGAGTTTCCTGGATTGCTGGGGTCAGGGATGGAGCCAATGATAAATTTAATGCTCTTCTCATTTGAATTGGCTTTAGAAAAGCTTGTAAAGAGAGAAAGATTTTCCTTCATTCGCCCAGAGATGTCAGGAGAATTGAACCAATGCTGTGTTGCTTGGAGTGAGTTATCTTTCACATTTGTTTGCTCCATACTTGTGAACTTATTAAGGAAGTCTTCTATAAACACTAGATAGGAGTCTTCATACTTGAGAGATGTAAAAGACAAACAGACCACCACATCAACATCAGGATCAAAGAGGATGGAATTGAGTGACCCTGGTGATTTCACAACTGCCAGGTCCTTCAGTCCACTGGTATAGAAACTCAAAATATTCAATTCAGTTGTGATGTCATCTACCCATTTGTTTATGCTGTTAGCAGTAAAGGGTGATCTGAGATGGAAGTTCAGGATGTTCCCCAGTGCCTTGTCCTCTTTTGCCCCACTCCGAATAGCTGGCAAAACTCTGGCCAGTGCATTCTGAAATGATATCTTATAACATCCCTGCAAGTTCTGCAACTTTACCAATCGGACTTTAACATCAGGAAATTTGTCCATTGTTTGATTTTTGTTTAAATCATTACACTGTCTCTCTACTTCTTCTAGCTCCTCCAGCAGTTTTTCTGTTTTTTCTACCAGGCTAGAGTTGATTTCTCTTACCAATTTGGCAGCCTTATCATCCAAAAGTGTAAGTGGATACAGCCACACAGTCAGTGGTACACCATCATTCTTTCCTTCATCCATTAGATTTGGCAATGTTTTGTACACTTCCAGAGCTTCCATGTATGTGGTGGGATTTTTGTCAAGTTTATAGTCACCATAAAATGTCAGACTCGTGTTCTCAGCCAGAATCTTTTCCTCTTCTGTCATCTTCAGTGATGCTTCCCCCTCTATGGAAAGATTAGGGAACTTCTTGACCACTGCATGAAGGTTTCCTTCAATAGCCTGTTTGCTCTCATTTTCTTTACTTGTATAATCAAACACCATAAAAGCATGAGCTCCATAAAGTACAGCTGTAACTACATGAGTGGCTGTTTTCTGGTCAAATACTTGTGGATAGGTGATATTGCCAAGCTCCTTCATAGTGAGTTGTTCAAATTTTGTTGTCTGGCTGTACTGCATAGTAACTCTGCACTGACGTGCTGAAGATTTGGTATCGTACATAAACTTGGCTGATCCTTCAACCTCCACTAACCCACCTAAGAAACTGGCTTTAAGAGAAGCTTTAACATCTAGGAGGTTGGCCTTTTCACTGAGAGTGTCAGAGGCAGCAAACTTGACAAATGTTTTAGTCTGGTCATGCATGTCAAGATCATCATGTAATGTTGTTCTGTCCCATAAAGTAATACCTGAAACAAAAGCATGATAAATTATAGATGCATCATAAGTAGCTACTATTTAAATAGCTACTTGTGCACAGTTTCATAAAATATATGCATAAACTTGTTACTAAAACAATAAATAATAATCATTACTTGATATTGTAAAATGTTTGTTGCGATATGACATTTAAATAATACATAGTCTTCATACAATATAGTGATCTTAAGTCAAAATAGATGCTATTAGTAAACCATTGTCTAGTACATTTGTCTACATAAAAAAAAAACCTTATGGGATGCCTCTAATCAATATTTTCTTAAAATTTGAGAACCACTGCTCCAATTTTCTGGACTGAGAGAGAAAACACCTTATGACACGTCTACATTAGAGTCATATAAAAGTCCCATTTTTTTGTGTTTTTTATCTCATGACAGAAAAATAGGCTGGCAAGGTAAACACTGTCTTTTAAGGAGCTGACTTTATAGGTCCCTAATAAAAAGCTTAAAGTCACAGAAACAATTATATATGTTTTTAAAAAAACTTTTTAAAAATGTTGCTATAATAATGCCTTCCGTGCTTGGTAACGCATGAATCGTTCCTGAGACCACCTCTGCAATCGGTCCAGGGATTCGTTTCCAAACGATTTGGAACAATTGCATGCTCACAGACAAAAATCAACTGGCCCGGGAGCAAAGTCTGCTCGGAAAAGGTTCCCGGATCCCAGTGAGTAAACGCCCTAAGTTAACCACCTGCCATATACTGTATGTAATTAGGCTATTACTACATGAAAGATGACACATTATAGATTGTTCAAACTTTGTGAAAAGGGAGCGCTTTATAAATTTTAAACCACATCAGGATTCTCCAGTTCCTGGCACCAAAATACAATTTAAAGATTTCATTTTATTACATATGCCATATTTCCACATATCCCATATTGAAATGACCACAGCAGAGTATTACCTGACAGCTGTAGTTGTAAGACACAAGATGATATTTGCTTAGTGGGTGTAAGAAAAGCCATCTGTTAACTCCAGTAATGTTCTATGATGTATTGGCTCTGACAAAATGTTGCTTCTTCTTCTTTTCCTTTTATTTCTCCCTTCCTGACACACACTTATCTTTTGATGTCCATTTTATTTGTAGCAACCATTTCAATGTACATTTCTCAATGAGATTTTAGGAACATTAATTATTATTTTTTATTTTTTGGATTTAGTGGTATCCAATTCTTCCCGTCAATAGGGGGCTCCCACATTAGGAATGCTACTATCACTCAGTCGGAAGGGCCGAAGACTATTATGTGTTTCCTCCGAACCATGTGACGCCAGCCGACCGCATCTTTTCGAATTACTTGCTGATGCACCACTGGGGGCAGCGCAACATACTCGGAGGACAGCGCCATCCGCTCCTTCCGCTTGCGTAAACTCACAAGGAGCACTAAGTACCTCTCATCCATCCCATGTGCTCTCTCTAGGCCTCCAGCTGCGAGAGCTTCCAGCATGGGAATCGAACTCACGATCTCCAGATGATAGTTCGAGCACTTGATCACTGTGCCACTCAGAGCCCTGGCACATGACAATTTTCAAACTTGAAGCTTGCATAGCTTATCCTTTACAATATTTTTTGCATTGATCATTTGTTTCATAATGCCTGATATTAAAATCCTTCATTATAAAGTCTTTTGAGGGACACTGCACAAATTTAATATTGATGGTATAAATCAAAACATAGTCTGAAAAGAAAAAAATTATTTTTAAATTATACTGGTTTATGTCATACTGTAGCACAGGCCACTTGCATGCTAATTTCCAGCAAGGTCAGTGCAAACCTCCTTCTTTTTATTTATTTTTTCTTGTAAGCTGTCAGCACTCAGATTTCTTGTTACTTTCAGATCAGATTTCAATTAAGCAATATCAGACAAAAAAAAAAAGAGTACTTAATGTAAGCGTGGATATGATTTATCAATAGTCATGAAACATTTAATTCTATGAAAGTGAGCATCACCTATATCATAGAAAATTTAAGTTATTTTATTTTCCTTTTGGTTTGAATTTTCCAACAGTTTTGGTGGAAAGTCTAATATCTTCATGTACATCATTATTGCATTCTGTAATGATATAGCATAGATTACTACTGATTTGAATCACCATAAATCTTTAAAGATTTCTAAAATGCTGTTTTCCTGTTGCACAATATCTCAACAGGAGTTGAGCTATAATCCCAAAGTATTTTAATCTAATAGAAATTACACATTGCCAGTCATGTAAATTGTACCTGGAATAAGGGAGTCTGTGCGGCAGTCATACAGCGTGCCTGGATACAGAGGTCTTCCCAGGGCTGCCAATTTCATGCATCTGGAATCCATGACTATTTAAAGAGAATTATTGCCACATTTATATCAAATCCTTCTGTTTGTATATAATATGCTTTAGGATAAGTTTAAGAATTAGTCAGAATAGCTGGAATTAGTCAGCAAAGACCATATTGCCTTATTTGTAGTACTTTATAAAGTACTACTTAACATTTGTAATCAGTGGTGCAAGATCTGTCTGTTAAAGTTATAATCTATAAGTGTAAATATATTAAATACAAGTTTGGTGATTACAATGCAAGTTTTAAAACTACAGTCATCACCAGGGACCGTTTCCTAGACCAGGGCTGATGTGATATAAATGCCAGAGCTGTTTTTTAATCCCAGTTTGTCATAATGCACATCTACATCACACCAACATGTGAGAAATATGTTTGGTGTTAATATAAGCAGATTATAGAGTCCAATCACACAATCTTGTAAAAGTGAAACAGCTGCGGCTTGTGGCATTGTGATACGGATTCTGCCAGCTTTGGCCACGGTTCTCTACTAGGGGCGCTCAACGAATCATCAGAATCCACAGAATCTTTGGACTCATGAACACACACCGAGTCCCTTGGATCAGGTTGTTTCACTCCGAGTCCCCGGTACAGATAAATCTAAAGAATCGGTATCCGCTATTTTGAGTCTCTAACGTTTCTGACCGTGTAGGAAGTTTTCTAAACAACTCAGTCAGCCACATGTTTCTATAGTTACTAGTTAACAACTTCTGAAAACAACTGAATGGTATAATTTTCAGTTTGTATTTATCTATGTTCTTGAAGCAGGGCGGTGCAGAGACCTTTTAAGAGGCATGTGCTGAAACTGAACAAAAAATAACAACAAAAAAATAATAACACAATAAGTAGTAAACCATGTTTTTCTATGTTTATACATGTGGAGACGAGCGGGGAGTATACAATACTAGATGGTTAAAAAAATCTATCCAGCAAACACACAATATAATACAGTAGCATCGTAAACTTTAACCTACCGTGCTGTGTGATAATAGGCTATATATAATATGATGAAATGTTAATAAATTACATCGTGTAATTTATTACGTGCATCAGGACATTCAGCAGACAGCCATACAATCAAAATATACATTTCTTATAATATATTTTACCTAGCTGACAAGGATCACTCGGTTGCTTTGTGTCAAACTCAAATGCAGTTACACCGCGGGTTTTTGACCAGCGAATGTCAGCAATTTGTCCATCATTAAAACGACGACATCACATTACGTCAACATCACCACTGGTGTGGGTGAGCCCTACCTATGAGGCGCCGTATAGGGCTTAAAATCAAACTTCACTCATGCACACACACATGAAACACTTGCATACACATATATGAAACAGTCACACATACATATATACTACTAACTGCTCATATAGTAGTATATATGTACGTGAAACTGTTTCATATATGTTTATGCAAGTGTTTCATATGTGTGTGCATGAGTGAAGTTTGATTTAAGCCCTATACGGCGCCTCATACCTACCTGTGCACGTGCCTGGCAACAAGATAATTTAGGACTCAACTGATCCGAGTAAATGAAGAGAAGGATTCGTGAATCACGCCATATAAAGGATCGGGTTATTTAACCTGAATGTATCCGGATTTGAATCCGGATCGCTACAGTGAAAGTGAAAATAAATGTTTTAAAAACAGACTGGAACAGGTTTTTTTAATATGATATAGCGAAAAAACATATTTGCACAACCATGGTATTCTCCGTTTCTCTAACTAGACTGATAATAAATAAAGGTGCGTGCCGGCGTCACATTCAGCGGTTATTAAAAAAAAAATACATACTCACTCCCTCACAATTTGACGTTCTCAATAACTCACGTAAACAACTGCAGTGAAGTTGGTTTGAAGTTGGACGTTGGACTTTCGCGCTCCTGCAGAACAGAGTCCAGCGGCAGAGCCTCGTCTACTGCGCAAGTTAGGGACTGTCTCTAAATTACTGTCCGACAAAAACACGGATAATATTACAGTTTTTGCCAATCGCTTACACACTAAAAGTGAATGCTTAGACCAAAGGCTCAATACTTAAACTTCTTGTAGCACAGCGTTAAACACAGTGTAACCATCGTTTAAACACATTTTCAAGTTTGCACTTTGTTCACAAATTTGTAACAAACTTATTGTAAAACACTACACACGTTTTCTTACATTAGACACTTTGTCCAATACCAAAATCACCTGTTATCAGGGAAAACACTGCTGCACACAAAGCAATGCTCACCTGGCAATTGTGGTCACTCACATACACACCTGAAAGCACTTGCACAAAAAAACAGAACACCAATCAGTCTGAGCCTTAACACTACAAATAGACCCCAGGAAAGACATTTTAAGAACTATACAAACATGGAGGCAACAAGAGTCAGAGTGAGAGGAGGACAAAGAGAGACAGGAGTTGGACGCGGAAGAGGACGAGAACAAGAGCATAAACGAAGACCAGAATGGAGACGTGTATCAGATGACATCAGGGCTACTCTGGTCAACTATGTGATAAATCGTAACCTGTCCATGAGGAAGGCTCGGCAAATAGTCCACCCTAACCTCAGTCGGTACACAGTAGCATTGATAATAAGACCATTCCATCTGGAGAACAGGTATATCTTCAAGTTTATACTCTACCTACTATATGTGTCACATGATTCTGTATCATACAGTATTACAGTATGTAACTGTTCCATACAAAATTCATTCTCATAACGTCAGAATGAAGCAGCTGCACAGGGAGCCATTTGAGAGGAACAGTGTCAGAATTAAGGATGTGCGCCATGATTATTTGCAGGTACAGTATGTGTCACTTTGCTTTACATACTATATATTGTGATGTGGGAATGAGGATTTATGCTGCTGTGTTCTCAATAACACTATTCAATATTCCCAGACAGTTCTGGATTTTGATGCTGCTAAACTGCAACATGAGCTCATCTACGTGGATGAGGCAGGCTTCAATCTGGCCAAAAGCAGGCGTCGAGGCCGTAACATAGTTGGACAAAGGTCTGTTGTAAATGTCCCTGGCCAGCCTGGGGGAAAAATCACCTTGTGTGCTGCAATTAGTGTCCAAGGCGTCCTGCATCACCATGCCACATTAGGTCCCTACAATACTGAACAGATAATTGCATTTCTAGATGCCCTACATGCAGCTGTTCAAGACAGACCAAAGGGAATGTCAGTATCCAACATGCAGCTCTGGTCTAAGATTGGTTCAACAACCATAACCAGTTCACACTTTTATATCTGCCCCCTTACAGTCTCTTTCTAAATGCAATTAAGGAATTATACCATATGCCCGCATAACTCTTCTGCAAGCAATGGAAGAGACGTACGGAGACATTGAGGTGGGATCGATTCAAGGGTGGATTCAGCACACAAGGTGATAGTTTCCCGATGCCTGGCCCTCAAGGACATCGTCTGTGATGTCGATGAGGTCTTGTGGCCAGACCCCAATAGAAGATGGGATCCATAACCCCCCACCATTCTGCAATAAGTGTGAAAGCCATAGGCAAAAACTGTAATATAAATAAATGAATGTTAGTGTCAATGTCATGCTTAGTCGTGTATAATGACTTACGCATATTTATTAATAATTAATGTAATAAATAAAGTAATAATTCTATATTTTATTTAAATAACTTCTAGGTAATGTGACCTGTCCTGCAGAGGGCACAACCTTTTTTTTTTATTAAATATTATCACTTTGCATATTTATTAATATTTTTATAGCAACTTTAATTATTTTATTTTAATAACTTCCAGGACATGTGACCTATTGCCTCAACAATTATTATAAAATGTGTGGCCACCTCTCCTGCAGATGGCACAAACTTTTTTTATTAATATTATCACTTGGCATATTTATTAATCATTTTAATACAATAATATAGTTGCAAGCAACGATGGACAGGCCCAAGCACCTGTGCCATCACCTCCCTTGCACACTTCACACACTATAAAGGGTTTATGTCAGTTTGGTCCCTAAATATGTGTGTGTGTGTGTGTGTGTGTGTGTGTGTGTGTGTGTGTGTGTGTGTGGTGTGTGTGTGTGCGTGTGTGCGCGCGTGTGTGCGTGTGTGTGTGTGTGTGAGAGAGAGAGAGATGGGTAAATGTGTTTGTGCATGTTTGTGTGTGTGGTGTGTGTCTGTGTGTTAACATTTGTGATGTGTATGTTAGTATGTGTGTGATGTGTGTGAGACATGACTTGTCAGTGTGTGTGTGTGTGCGTGTGCGTGTGCGTGTGCGCGTGTGCGTGTGCGTGTGTGTGCGCGCGTGTGTGTGTGTGGGTGTGTGAGAAAGATGTGAGTGGAAATGTTAACATTTGTAATTTTTATGAGTGTGTATGTGTGAGAGTGTTAACATTTGTAATGTGTGTGATGTATGAGTGTGTTTGTGCATGTATGTGTGTGAGATGTGTGTGAGTGCGACTGTTAACATTTGTGATGTGTACATGTATAGAATAGGCCACAGTCGATGTTCAGCCGTTGGATGACTTTGGAAGATATTCAGCCGCTGGATGACGTGTCGATGTGCTCGGACCCTGGAGTTTTACCCCTTTGTTGTCGGTCCATCCCACAGGTGTTTGATCCGATTGGATGTGGTTGTGGGTTTAGCCCCGCCTCACGTGGTTCTTCCTTTTGTGCATACATTAGGCCGGGTTTTTCGGCTGTCACGTGGGACTCATCCAATTGGAAATTTTAATATCTTTCATAAACTAATTCTACACAAGCTCAGTTCATGCTACTAACATTTCGTGTACATGATCGTTCTTTGGATAAGACAGGCTTTCGGTTGATACCACACATCCCATATCTTACACACTCATTTATGCCTTTTCTAGTTAAAAAGGGTTTATAAACGCTACTTACACATTCTAAGTTATGCAGCATAAGTAGATATACATACAGACATCAAACATGCTGAGTGAATATATATGGATATAAGTTTAGCCTACTGGCATGCTTTAAAGGTGATCTGGAATAGTGTCTCTGCCGTGTGTCCCTTTGTTCATGGAAAGGCCTGTTTCTGGAGGTCACCAAGAGTATCATTGAGCTAAGTTAGGGACGGTGCTTTCCCCACTCAGAGGTGTAAAACTGACTCCTTTGTTGACCAGGTTGTCAATTTACATTGCAGGAGTTCAAGGTCGCCTGGACGTTTATAGCTCCAGGTGTGGCAGGCCCACTTTCCCAGGCTTGGTTAAGTTTCATGCTTCCTGATGTCAGAGGGACTGCATTGTCTTAGAGGACCAATAATCTTAGGAGCTGGCGTCATGCAGTCTGCTTGAAGAGGCCGTGGAATGTAATCGATTGATGAACCATTCTGCAGCTTGTTCATCCCTACAATGATGTCACTTAATGTGTCACTCAATATAATGCACACAGAAAGTTATTAACCTCTTTTCAGCATAAGTTTAAGGCATCCTCACGGCTGATCTGTTTGAGATATCAAAATCCCTGTACAATTTTGCATGGGTTTGGTGGTGATCGTATGAATCCCATAGGAGGAGTATATCAAAATCCATCGGGTGCGTTTTGGCAACGACACAAAATCTCTTTTGAGGGCCCCTGAGGGCCCATGTGCTACACCTGTGGCCCAGACTCTCAGGCATCCTAATGGCAGCAGATTCCAACCTGTCTGACAATTGTCACGAGATTTTGAGTATGTTAAGACACCCAAAAAGCCCAAAAGTGAGAAAAAATCTTTAGGAAAACAATAGGGTCTTGCGCACCCTGTAGTGCTTGAGCCCTAAATAAATATAGTTGTAAGCAATGATGTGTCTGTGTGTGAGAGAGATCTGAGTGTGTATGAGTGTGGTGTGTGTGTGTGTGTGTGTGTGTGTGTGTGTGTGTGTGTTAACATTTGTGATGTGTACGTATGTGGAATAGGCCGTAGAAGCTGGAAAATGTTACTCGATGTGATTTCACTAACTGTGATGTCAGTGAACGTAACACTGAATATAATGTCACTCAATATAATGTCACACAGAAAGTTATTAACCACATTTCAGCATAAGTTTACGACATCACATATCACATCCCAAAATAACTGACTTCTGAGTTGAGCCCATGACAGGCAGTACGAAAGTTGTTTGGCTTAATGAGCTTTAAATGTGTACCAGGTGAGGGACCCGCAACTCTCAGGCATCCTAATGGCAGCAGATTCCAACATGTCTGCCAATTTCCATGTCTGCAATGTGTTTTTTTAATCCTTAGGAAAACAAGATGGTCCTGTATAGTGCTTGGGCCCTAATTAATTATTTTATTTCAATAACATCCAGGTCCTGTGACCTATTTGCTTGATCTATCCTAATAGATTTATATATTTTGAGGCAATAGGTCACATGACCCGGAAGTTATTGAAATAAAATATAGAATAATTGCTTATTAATTATTAATAAATATGCAAAGTGATAAAAAAGGCTGTGCCCTCTGCAGGAAAGTTGGCCACACATTTTAAAATAGATTTTGAGGCAATAGGTCACATGACCTGAAAGTTATTAAAATAAAATAAATCTAATTTCTATAAAAAAAAGTATTAATAAATATGCAGTGATAATATTAAATAGAAAAACATGACCTGGAAGTTAATGAAATTAAAATATTATGCAGTTACTATACACAACCATGCATGACATCGACATTAACAGTAAAATTTATTAAGTTCTTTATTTATAATATGAATATTATCCGTATTTCAGTCGGACAGTAATTTATAGACGGTCCCTAATTCGCGCAGTAATTGAATACCCAACTTTAAACCAAGTGCACCGCGGTCAAAAACCACAATCACAATAAAACACAAGCAAAGCCTCGCAATAACAACAGTAAAGTAGACAACAAGCTACAATATAAGTGGAATGTTTTGTGTCGACGTTTATATAGATGTATGTTTTCCTGGCCCCACCCCAGTGAAAAAAACAGCGCAAGTAGCGCGCGTTCAGCGAAAGGCTCGTCCACGAGGGTTGTGTGCTTCGGCTTGAAAATGAAACCGTTTTTTAAATGGCTGTTTACACAACCCACGATTTATGTAGCTATTTTCAAAATGGAATAATTTTATAACATTTACATTTTATATTTTATAAATAGTGGACCAGACACAGTGTTTGTGTTTATTCAAATAGATTAAAATAATGAATAAATGGATAAATAAATAAATGAATAAATAAATAATGATGACCATTATTGTTGTTATTGTTATTGTGGGCAGTACAGTGGCTTAGTGATCACTTCCTGATTAGCACTATCGTCTTGGACCTCCAGGGTCTGTGTCCATGGAGCTTGCACGTTCTCCCCGTGCTTGGTGGGTTTCACAGACATTACTGTTTGGAACTCCCAAAACTGGTCAAAGTTAAAACGTTGATTTGCATAAAACAACAGAATGTAGATTCTACTTTACTTAAAGGTAAAATAAAATTCAATGTTCAGAGCATACACCTGACCAAACATCACTCCAAAGCTGATCTCTCAGTTTGCATAAGAGGTTCAATTGTAAGGGCAGGACAGGCCTCATGCAGGAGGCTTTCCTTTTTTCATACTATCGTGTTGCGTTTGATAAACATTCCCGAAAAACACACTCAAACAGGAAATATCTATCTGCAAAGGACAAACCATTACCGGTGTCAAATTCTGTAAAGGTTAGCACAAGACTCACCTTAGAAAGTGTCCTTGGAAATGTAGTCCCTGGGTTCGTCTGTTCCCGAACTCAAAGAACTCACAGCTGCTGCACAGTACTGGGGGTACTAACCTCACAATGGGAGGCAGTCCTTTTATTAGTTTATATTGCAACTAATTACAACTACAGTAGAGAAAAGCAATATATGGTAAATAAGTAGAACTAAGCAAAGGGTTCAAAGGAAAATAAAATAACAAACAGCCTTGTGAACTTAAATTAACAATGCATGGTAACACTGCCTAAGAACATTATCGAAGTACAACAGAACTCTTTTTTTACCGGGAACTTCTGGTTAGCAGCCACATGGAGTAGACGTGTTAGACAGATGCTCCGATAATTTAGAATTTCTTCACTCCCTTATTTATTTCTAAATGTTAAATTAAATATTTAGGATACAATAACTTTGTACTTTACACCACGGTCATCTATTCTCGACTTATAATGGATACCAGGAGTGTTAAAGCCGTGAAAAAAGACGACACTGCGGCCACTCTAACAGTCGAGGCTATTTCTGCGCTGTTAGACAAACATCTGCTCCGGTCTTCGGGAAAACAACTCGAAGTTAATGGCCAGAGTCATGGACCTAGAGGGCCGGAGCAGGAGACAAAATCTGCATAGCTGTTCCAGAAGCTACTGAAGGTGGACTCCCTACCGAGTTCTTTTCCAAATTCTTGTGCGAGGTGTTTGGGAGTGAAGCGCTGCCATCCCCGTCTGGGATTGACAGAGCCCACCATATACCTGCAGCCAAACCCGCTTCAGGACAGAGACCTCGGCCGGTCATTGTCCGTGTACACCGGTATCAGGTTAAAGAGCTTCTGTGCATTACACTTTGTCACGGGACAACCGGAGGCGAATCAGAAGACTAGCAGTTTGCCCGTGTAGCGTGGAGGATAAACCCAAACGCGGAAGCAGCGCGAGCAGGCAGGATAACCACGCGATTTATTCTTAGAACTCTCTCACACAGAGAGCAAGAGTTTACACAATTAAACCCGCGTTCTAACAACACACACTCAATCAGGAAAATGGCACAAAATGGTGAGTACTCACGAAATTGGAGAAATAGCGTCGGAGACGGCATTGGAAAACTCAATGACTGAGTGATGTGCGGCGCCATCTTGTTTCCTTTTATACTTCCTGAATGGCGACCGTACTACTTCCGGGTCCTAGTGCCGGTCGCGTTGAGTGCACAT
>JAAGKR010003302.1:23291-56586 GCA_011419295.1 Clarias macrocephalus
GGATACCAGGAGTGTTAAAGCCGTGAAAAAAGACGACACTGCGGCCACTCTAACAGTCGAGGCTATTTCTGCGCTGTTAGACAAACATCTGCTCCGGTCTTCGGGAAAACAACTCGAAGTTAATGGCCAGAGTCATGGACCTAGAGGGCCGGAGCAGGAGACAAAATCTGCATAGCTGTTCCAGAAGCTACTGAAGGTGGACTCCCTACCGAGTTCTTTTCCAAATTCTTGTGCGAGGTGTTTGGGAGTGAAGCGCTGCCATCCCCGTCTGGGATTGACAGAGCCCACCATATACCTGCAGCCAAACCCGCTTGAGGACGGCGCCATCTTGTTTCCTTTTATACTTCCTGAATGGCGACCGTACTACTTCCGGGTCCTAGTGCCGGTCGCGTTGAGTGCGCATGACACACTTTTGTTTTAAGGCTGACGCTAGGCATTTCAATATTATACATGTTTACCTACCCGCATCTTCTGTCAAGGAGAACGAATAGTTTTTTTTAAACTTTGTGAGCTGGAATTTTATGGGTTTAAACTATGCGGTCAAGAGAAGGAAGGTGCTCTCACACCTTAAACAACTTAACACTGCAATCGCCTTTTCACAAGAAACTCACATTCGCAGTTCTGATAATTCTCGCCTTATGTCGCATTGGGGAAGTCAACACTTCCACTCTACCTTTCAGGCCAAAACTAGGGGTGTCTCAATTCTTATTAATCCAAACATTTCTTTTGAGCACTATAATATTATTGACAAAGTTATTGATATACATGGTTGTTATATCATTGTTTCAGGGAAATTATTTAATACTAATGTAGTGTTGGCTAATTTATATGCCCCTAATTATGATGTTTCCTTCTTTTAACATTTCTTTTCTGCTCTACCAGATCTGGGCTCATACTCTCTCATACTCTCTCATACAGTATTAGGGGGAGATTTTAACTGCTGTTTAGATCCATCACTTAACAAGTAATCTCCCAATTGTATATCACTGAGTAAATCTGCCACACTACTTCAGTTCTATCTTTGCAGCTTTGGTATCTCTGACATATGGCGCTTCCTTAATCCCCCAAAAAAAGAGAGAATACTCCTTTTTCTCACATGTTCATCATACTTTCTCCAGAATTTATTCTTTTCTTTATAGATAATCAACTGATCCCAATAGTTAATTCTTGTGCTCATCAGAGCATTGTGGTATCGCATCATGCTCCAGTTGTCTATAAAGACATATGGTATGTCTATAAAGTTCCCTGATCTCCTTCAAATAAGAAAAACATTGGCACTTTAATTCATCATTACTTGTAGGGAATACTTCATTTCTAGTGTGTTTCATAATGAACTTTTCTGTGTGCATGAGAACAGAGTGTTTTCTTTCTTGATCTCGACACACTGCGCCATCAACAAACCCTTTCCATAATCTGTGTTCAGGTCGTGAAACCATTGGTTCATGGCTCATAACGAAGAATAACTCCCAAGCTCCTGTTTTTCTTCACCTTATCTTTTAAAAACATTCCAGACCAGATGTAACCAGATGTAAATTGTGTGTGTGCATATATATACTTCAGTCTTCCACAATAAACTTTGAACATCTCACTGAGCCCTGACTTGTGTGTTTCATTAAGGGGTTTCCTGGGCCCAGGCGGGACAGCAGAATACAGGCGGAGCACTGAGTAGACAAAAGACAAAACAAGAAATCCTTACATTACTGATAGATGATGATTTTATTAAATGTATGGAATACCAGAAAGTTTTTTTTTTAAACAAAAAATGAAACAACTGAACTGTCACGTTTAACTGTTTGGGATGCTCTGAAAGCCTCCCTCAGGGGACAGATAATTTCATACACTGCAAATATAATAAAAGGAAGGCATATAAAGAACGAAAAGATCTGACCAACCAAATTAAAGAAATAGATCAGCAGTATGCTCCGTTTAAAAACCCTGATTTGTATAAAAAATTAACACATTACAAAAATTTGGATGGAGGATGGTACCATCACTACCGATCATTCTAATATTAATGATGCATTAAGGAATTTTTATTCTCGATTATATGCTTCTGAGTTCCCAAACAACCATAGTTCAGTTGAGAAATTCCTGACTCAACTACATATCCCAACACTGTCCCCTGATTCTAGATTAAAACAGAATGAGATGAGGTGGGGTATTATAGACAAATTAAATTAACATTTCTAAAATTAAATTAAAGCTGTAGGAATTTGGATGAAATACATTTTTATATACATTTTTCAGGTGATAGTAAATGGCCTGGAATACTGCACATTCAAGCACCGTATGCCAGTGGAGAAAGTGATTGCAGTTGCAGTCAAGGAAGGTGTCTGCATGAACATTGTTCACATTGTTAAAGTAAATATTTTTTGTTTTATCATAAAGTACTGTAGGTAAACTATTTAGTGTCATGACTATCAAGAAGTAGAGTATTTTACAGTAAACCATATTGTGTGTGTGAGTGAGAGAGAGCGAGAGAGACAGACAGAGAGAGAGAGAAATTAGATAATACATATTGTAGTACACTGTTTGGAGAGAATGATGGGAAGTAGAGTTTGTGTTTACAAAAAACATGGCATGACAGTCTTATTGGCTCTTTGGCTTTCTTTTGTCTGTCAAAATTAAGAAGGTTAACAAATATTCCTTTTCCATTAGGTTGAAGGTGGTAAGCTGAAAGTCACTGATCCTGACAGAATCTGAGTATTTCAGTCTTTATCAGAAGCTATAAGAACATTCTGTAATGTTTTATTTTTATTTTGTTTAATTTTTATTAGAAATTATATAGATGAATTGCATTAATCCACCTGTAGAATCTATAGCAAATATAGGTTTGTATACATAAACAGTGCACTGAAGGTTTTTTTTTTTTTTTTTATTCAGTGCAATACAGTAATCTAATACTGTAATGGAATTAAATATAAATTAAATGAATACATTTGGTTAAAAACAACATTATTTTAACTCATCTTTCATTTTAATAGCAAAATGAGTTTGAAGATGACTTCTTTCATTATTATTATTATTATTATTATTATTATTATTATTATTATTATTATTATTAGTAAGACATCCTTGAATTAAATTTTTACCATTTACACAAATGTTTAAAATGATTTCAGTTTTGCTATTATTACAAACTAGGGAACAACTTATTTTATGCTTGTACCATTTCAACACATTTACAAATGCTTCTAATAAAGAAAATTAAAAATATATGGTCAGTATGTACACAGTACATACAGTATGTGCATGTTTATGATGTATTTTCTTGACCAAAGAAAGGTCATATTACAGTTTTGTACAACAAGTGAGACAGGTTCTCAGCACAAAGTTTACTTTTCAAATTATCTTCAAATTATTTTAACCAAAATGCCATGAAATATAGTAGTTGACCGCACTAGCAAAAGTTCTTTCTCAACAGGAACGATTTGTCATTCACAACAAAATGACCTGAAAATTGTCAGGTAATATTATATATTATACTTTGTCTTCAATTGATTACATATACAAAAATTCCATTACGACAGAAAAATATGGTGCTTCCCATGGGAATTTTTCAAAGGCATATACTGTAAAGTAACCACTAAAATTAATTGGTCACACAGACAACCTATACACTTGCCATGTGCAGTTAAATACCTTTATTTATTTTGTTTTGTACTGTCTGAAATGATACAGCATTACAACACTGTGCAATATCATGTAGCTTTTACAGACTGATATTATTTATATTTTACTAAAATAAATTAAGTTTGAAATTGACTTAATTCTATTCAATTAGTTAAACCAAAGCATACCAATCTTTACAATTATTTACAATATTGTATTTGATTGAAAATTCTGCCCATGATTTAATTATGTTTATACATGAATTTTGTTCTTGTTCTGTGCTTTGTATCAAAGTGATTAGAACAAAATTGCAGACAAAAAGTTTAATTGTTTAAAACATTATTTAAAATAAAATAATTATCTAGGCTACAAATCTATCCTTATTTTCATCCCGCTCCATGGAACAAATCTACTAAGCCTAAAGGGACATGGGTGGGGGGGAAAAAAACATTGAAAGAAAAAAAAAAAAAAAGCCTAAAAAATTCTTACTGATATGTTCCAGCAGGTGGCAGTAATGCGCCTAAAATGGGAGTATCACCGATCCAGTGAGTGGCAGTAGTGCACCTAAAACTGGCTGCGAACCGCTGAAATAATAAATAAAATAAAGGAATAAGAAGCAAACGGGCCCGAAACTACTCCGATTAGGGTAGAATTTGGAGCATCATCACTTCTATCATCATCCTCACAAGGCAAATGTGGTGAGTTAGAGATAGTGATGGGAAGTTTGAATCATTTTAGTGATTCGGTTCTTTGAAACTCGTTCATCAAAATGAACCTAATCTTTTTTTTTTTTTTTTTAGTAATTTAGTTCATTTCGTTCTTTTGACCGGTGTTCTATCAATTCATCCTACTTATCATTATTTTCTTCCCAGCCTTTCTGGGAAACCCACGTCACCCTTAAAGTCAATCATGTGCGAATTTACTGAGGTATTTCCTAGTTTTGTGCTTTTAATTGAAATTTTATTTCATTCACATGCGTACATATAACAGTTGACCTGTGAATTGGACACTTGGAGTGATTTTTTTTTTTAATCGTTTGTACCCATTTAAAAACTATGGGAATTACATTCTGATGAAGTACTGTCATGTGTCAGAATCTGCTGCCTATGTTAAAACTGAGTATTTGCAGTCTTATGTCCATTTGGATAATTTAGGACAGACCGGTATAACTGTTTTTTTCTACCGGTAGGAAATTCTGACAGGTAGGAAAAACTGATAGAACACCTGAAATAAAATAAAATGAAATAGAAAAATGAACGAATCACTCTCTGAGACTAGAGTCATGTTAAAGATTCATTCAAAAACAACAAATCGTTCATGAACGACCCATCACTAGTTAGAGCTTGTGTGGTGGTTAATGAAATGAGCATAATAAATAATGCTGCACTGAAATGGAGTATATAGGGAATCAGATTACAAATCTGGAAATGAATTTGAACTTTGAAAATTTAAAAAAGCAGTGAACCTAAAACTGAACCCTGTGGAACACCAAACTCCACTCTAGAACATGAAGAATGGTCACCATTAAAATCTATAAACTGATGATCAGTCAAATAGGATCTGAGGCAGGACAGGCCCGTTTCCTTAATTCCTACTACATTTTCTAATCTGTGATGAGAATCCTATGATCAATGGTGTCAAAAGCTGCACTTATGTAACAAGGACAGCTGACAGGGCTCAGGGTTGGGTTTCTTAATTAGTGGTTTAATAACTGCCAATTTATAAAATTTTGGAACATACCCACTTAAGATTCTTATTCTTTATGTTCTTGTCGAATATAGTCCTCCACAGCACACCACACCATCTCAAAGGGAGTCATGTCAGAGGATTTTGCGGGAATCTCTTCTCACATTTCATTCACGATATGGGTTAAATTATCAAACCAGTTTCGCTGGTGGCAAATAGGGAGTTGTTAGATGAATTAACAGAACAGAGCAGATGTCGCTGCTAAAATGTATTTCTTCAGCAAAGCCTAAAATAATATATATATATATTAAGTAATTAAATCAGAATTCATAGTTGGATTTGATATAGTAGTAGGTAAGGGGGAAAAAACTTGGTTGCAAAAGGAAATTTCAATGAATTTCAAATTACGATTGATAGCTAATTATTAAGCTTTAATTAGCACTAAAATTGGGAGGAGCAATTTCTAATTACCTTAATCAATCACTCATCATTGAATTAGGGACCCAACTCTAATTGAAAGTAACAATAATGGTTGACGATCAAGTTTGAATGATGTTTATCATCAAAATCATATAAGAAGTTACAGTGAAGTTAACCCCACACCCTCGTGTCTGTACTGCAATTAATTATGAAACTGAATTAAAGTTTCAGATTAAAATAATTAGACAACGATCAACATTCCAGGATGTAATCAAAATCGATAAAAATGGTTTTATTTAATCAAAGTAAGGAGTGTGTATATCAGAAGAGGGATAAGAAATCTCTAGCGTGAGTTAAAGTCTGAATGCAAAACGGTTAAGTTACTTAAACACTTTCGAACAGTGCATTCACAACCGAAAGATGCTATTTGCTAACCGCTAGCCTTCGATGCTACAAGCATGGATGCTATCTTCCCACAGGCTACAATGTAAACGTGCTAGTTCTGCTAATTTGCTTAGCTTATGCTAGGCTTCGTTTGCAACTGATTCAAGATGGTTCTGGCAGACTGCGCTTGCTCACTTAAATGTTATCCCGAAAGAAGTTGGTTAGAGTTTCCAGGTCACGGTCATCGCTATGGTGAACGAAGGCTTAAACAAGCGTGTTAGTTTCAGCACAGTTATGGGTCATCAGTGAAACATTCGCACATTTAACACTGAACAACCCAAAAAGCATTATTTAGATTTTGCTCTTTATAGCGCGGACTGACCTCAACTCCACTCATTAGAGTGAGGCAAATAACTTACAGTATGTCACAAAAGTGAGTACGCCCCTCACATCTCTGCAACTATTTAGTTATATCTTTTCATAGGACAACACTGCATAAATGACTCTTTGACACAGTGAAAAATAGTCAGTGTAAAGTTTGTATTGCAGTTTGTATTCCCTAAATTTATTGTTCCCTCAAAATAACTAAAAATACAGCCAATAATAGCTGAACCCCAGGCAACAAAAGTAAGTACACCCCTAAGTGAAAATGTACAAACTGAGCACAATTAGTCATTTTCCTTCCCCTTTGTCATGTGACACATTAGTGTTACACTCTCAGGTGTCACCGGATAGCAGGTGAGTTAAATTTGGTATAAAAGCTCTTCCACTCTCTCAACCTGGCCACTGAAAGTTCAACATGGCACCTCATGGCAAACAACTCTCAAAAGACCTGAGAAAACGAATTGTTGCTTTACATAAAGATGCTCTAGGCTATAAGAAGATGGCCAACACTGCAACTGTGCTGCAGTACAGTGGCCAAGACCATCCAGCGCTTTAAGAGGACAGGTTCTTCTCAGAACAGGCCTCGCCATGGTCGGCCAAAGAAGCTGAGTGCACGTACTCAGCGTCAGATCCAAAGATTGGCTTTGGAAAACAGATGGATGAGTACGTCCCGCATTGCTCTGCATGGTTGTCATCCTAGAAGGAAGCCTCTTCTAAAGATGATGCACAAGAAAGCTCTCAAACAATTTGCTGCAGACATGCAAACTAACGACCAGGATTATTGGAACCATGTCCTGTGGTCTGATGAGACCAAGATAAACCTATTTGGTTCAGATGGTGTCAAGCGTGTGTGGCAGCAACCAGGTGAGGAGTACAAGTCAAGTGTGTCCTGCCTACCGTCAAACATGGTGGTGGGAATGTCATGATCTGGGGCTGCGTGAGTGCTGCTGGCATTGGGGAGCTACAGTTCATTGAGGGAAACATGAATTCTAACATGTACTGTGACATACTGAAGCAGAGCATGATCCCCTCGCTCCGGAAACTGGGCCGCAGAGCAGCGTTCCAGCATGATAATGACCCCAAACACACCTCCAAGATGACCACTGGCTTGCTAAAGTGGCTGAGGGTAAAGGTGATGGACTGGCCAAGCATGTCTCCAGCCCTAAACCCCATAGAACACCTCTGTGGCATCCTGAAAAGGAAGGTGGAGGAGCACAAGGTGTCAAATGTCCACCACCTCCGTGATGTTGTGATGGAGGAGTGGAAGAGGATTCCAGTGGCAACCTGTGTAGCTCTGGTGAACTCCATGGCCAAGAGAATTCAAGCCGTGCTGGAAAATGATGGTGGCCACAGAAAATATTGTCCTTTCACATTTTCCCTTAGGGGTGTACTCACTTTTGTTGCCAGGAGATCAGTTATTATTTGCTGTAGTTTTAGTTATTTTGAGGGGACAATACATTTACCCTGCAATACAAACTTTACACTGACTACTTTTCATTGTGTGAAAGACTAATTTATGCAGTTGAATTATCTATGAAAATATATAACTAAATATTTGCAGAGATGTGAGGGGTGTACTTTTATGACATACTGTAGCTGTTACTACACTTAGCACAACAACGTTGAAGAGATCTCGGCAGATCTCAGCCCTTTGTCACACAAAGTACCCAAAAACATAAGGCACACAAAAACACACATGGCTTTTAACCACACAGATTTAATCACATAGATAAATTTGAAAGTGGAACATGCACTAACAACTCACTATGAAGCCATATAAGAGAAAGAACAAGGAACACGCTTGCTCTTCACTTGGTGCGCTTTTCTATAGCGATAACTTTTACAGCAGTTTAAATTTAAACCACTCGTGTTGCCTTTCATTCATTCATATGGTGGCATGCTGCAATACAAGTACCGAATATAGAAAACAAAAACTCTGTTTCTCGGTCTCTAATCTATTTCCGGACAATAGAAGCTTTCATGCTTTTAAGCGAAACAATGCCCGCTGTTATTCTCCACTATTATTATGTAGGGTTTCCTGTCTGGGTCAGAGGTGAATTAAATCTTTAAGGATTTCATCATCTATCCGTCCAGCGTTTAGCACGATTTAGTGTATCTTACCAATTCTGTTCGTTAGATGGCATGATAACACAAAATCTGGTATTTATCAATTACAAGCAAGGTAACATAAGAGCTTGGCAAATGTTTAAGCTTAAAAATACACAACCAAGACAACAGTTTTTTTTCTACATGACATTTTGATGAAAAACCTTATGGAATCAATTAGTTAAAATTTATGACTAGAATCTAGTATAGTTTAAAAAAAATCTTGCAGGTTTTCTATAAATTTGTTGAATGTGCTGACAAACACTATGACAGTGCTCTCTACGTCAACCCCGGCATGCACTCTGTGGTCCTTAAGATCTACAAGAATGGGAGATAAATTATAAATAAATAAATAAAAAGGATAAAAATTACATTGAGACACCAGGAGGCCCATTTGTCAAAGGAGGAGCCTTTGATATCATCATGGTTGTAATTGTCAAAGATATGTTTCTTTAATGTTTCTGTTTTTGTATTGATGGTGTTCTTATAATGTTATGATTGTTATAAATCTATGATTGCTAAAGAATATACAGCTGTTAAATTTTAATTTAAATATATGTCTTTATATGTAAATATAGACCTAAATGTAGTGCAAGCTTTTATTTTGGTGGACAGGTCACCTGACAAGGTGAGGAGTGTCTTTGTATCACAATGGCATTATGGGTCAGAGTTAACTTGGATGCAGAGAGAGACGTGCTTAAATTAACTTTATCCTACACTTGGTTCAAGAGGCGCACACGGTAATTGTGCTTGAATTATATTTATGTTTAACGATATTGATGTGTAATTACTTGATTATTTTGCATTTCCTTTATGCTGGAGTGTTTGAGCCTGTTTTATCAATGGACTAGAAACAAGTTTGAGAGACTTTAAAAATGATTGAGAGATATGTACATTTTTAAATATTTATGTCCTTTTATTTTATTTTAGTTTTCACGGTGTCTGCTGAAAAAGAGACAAAGAGAGAAATAAACGTTCAAAAGACATCTGTATGATGCGTGGCCAACTTTTTTGAACCGGTGTAGCTACAATGGTTAATGAACCAGAATGAGGTGTAACATTAATGATAAATGAAATTAGTGTGTTAAGAGTATAAGCATGTGGATTAAATAAAATTGTTCTGTATATTAATTGTTCAGGTGATATAAAATGGCCTGGAATACTGTATGTTGAATCATCGTATGCCAGTGGACAAAGGTACTGCAATTAAATTCCAAGTAGGTGCCTGCATAAATGTCCTTCACATTATTGAAGTAAGTTCTTTTATTTTATTCATTTTATTGTTTTATTATAAAGTACTGCAGTTAAACCATGTTTAAGAGACTGCAGTCAGTAACACCTGAGACAGGGAAGCGTATCGGCTGCTGTTAATCTCATTGACACTGATGTTATTGACCACACTAGTTGAATCCCCTCTGAACGATTGATGTATAACCTGCCAAGCTGCCTAATAGAAGGATTAAAAAGTTATTCTGTAGTTGTTGCCTGTGTTTCCTGTAGTTGGCTAATGCCTTTTTTTATTAGAAGCAGAAGTTGATGTGCAAATTCCCAGATACAGTAACTCGATAAGTGATGAGAATTACATCAGTTCATGAACATGATTTCTTTCTTTCATCAATTATAACTGTCTTAGTTTTATTTTGAAAATTAAAGTTATTCTATTTTAATACATTAATGTTTTGCATTTTTATTGGAAACTATATATATATTAAGTGTATTAGTTGACCTCTAGACACTTGGGCAGCACAAATAACAATCACTCTCTCTCTCACACACACAAAGAATAGGTTTGTATTAATGAGACCTAAAATAAACTCTTACATTTTAACTCATCCTTAATTTTTATAGCAAAAATACTTTGAAGTTTTTTTTTTTTTTTCAAATTCAAATTTGCAGATATGATACTGTGCCTGTGGAGAGTACTTATTGCTCAGTCTATCTATATGCATTTTTGTAAAACATCATTGAGTTAGCCATGTACTGTATATCACTTACACAAATGTTTGAGATGATTCTAGTTTTGTCGTATTGTAAACTGGGAAACATTGTATTTTCTGCTTAGACCATTCTAACCCATTTGCAATGGTTATAATAATAAAAATAATAAATAAATGTATAGTTGTCTGATCTGTATTTTCTTGACTAAATGTGTCATTAAGTTTTCCAGCTCTTTACTTTTCAAAGCTGTACATTTTTTATTATTATTATTATTATTATTATTATTATTATTATTATTATTTTAATCAGCATGCAGTTTATTTGAGATCATGAGTCTTTGTGAATTTGTAAAATCAAATGTATATCTTCTAAAATAAGTCTGTTTCATAATACTGTTTCAGTGGACAGTGTTTTCTCCATTAAGCTGCAGTTGGAACAAAAAAAAAATATGTAAAAAGCACAAAAACACGTTATAGGAACTTTAAGGGAACTTGAAACAGCCACTATGCACAAGATTAATACTTACAACAAGGTTAGCATGTTTCAGTGCTCATATAGGCACATGACTGTTGTTTTACAACAGAATTACTATAGAATATTGTGAACTTCTATTTCCATATTAATTTTAGAAAATTTAAACCTTTAAAGCTGAAAATAACTGGTGTGCGCTTTGTTTGTGCAACTCAGCACAACACACATTTTCATACAAAATGCAACTTACCTAAGTTTTTCAAATATTAGCTGCAAATATGTAACTAACCTGAACAGGTTATTAGTTTGGTCTAACCCATGTTGATTTACTTAAAAGACCTGACTAATTGGTTTACATAATGCTATTACAACTTATAGTGTGAATGTACGCCTAAAAAAACAGGGCCACTTGCCTTAGATAAAAATCCAACTAAAATCCTAACTAAATTAAAAATAAATGTTAATAACTGAACAACAACCTGAGCAGGTCAATAACTGAGGGAGTTCAATTCAATAACAGTAAAAGCCTACTTGACTTGACTTTCAAGGAGTTTACAAAAATATGAGATTTCTCAATAAGACGGTAAGGATTACCTGTAATTCAGTAAGGCTCTTTTGACTTTAGCAAGAAGCTTACTTTTGAGGCTGAGAACTTTTAGACACATCCTCCCACAGTCCAGCTCCAAGAACATCCAATGCATACCTCGTAAGTTATGGCCCCAGTGTCCTCTGGTTCTTTTGACACAATGTTCTTGATCACATAAATTTTCATAATATTTTTTTATTTGTTTTTACAGAATGCTGATGGAGGCAAGGTCATGCAAGGTCATGCGACACACTGTCTCCATCAGCATTCTGTAAAAACAAATGATATAAATAAAAAAAAACATATTTGAGATTGGAAACTTCTTTCTAAATAGTTGTTAACTGAATCTATTAAATAATATCCATTCATGGTTACATAACCACATTCTCCTGGTGTTCTAATGTACTGATAAATAGCTATACTTTAACTTAACATCACTTTGGACCTCCTGAGTAAATTATCCACAAAACATGATCTCTATCATGTTTACAAATGTTTTTCAACAACAGTATTAATGGGGCATATGAAAAAAAATCTGACCTACAAATATTTGTCAAATTATCACAACTTATGAAATATGTATATAAAAATAATAAGCTGTTTTAACAAAATGAATGAAGAGAGAGTAAAAGATAAATACAAGTTTCAGAGAGTAAACATTTTATAGGGAACACCCCTTTACGAAAAAGCCAAACATCATTTACTTTTGAGACAATAGAATGTTTACATGCTAAAATACAATAATTTTCCATTTATTTATTAAGAGAAATGTAGTTATTGCTTAGTCAATAAAAAGCTGTATGAAAGCTGCATAATGTAATCTGACCTTTACAAGAGACAGTGAGAGCACTTTTCCACTAGTTTCATATTTGTATTCACTTACGTCATACTCATCCAAGAAAATAGATTGCAGGATGAGCTTCCCACTGAAGTAATAAGTACAGTTAGAAGTATTCAGACAGTGACAATTTTATCATTCTGGCTCTGTACACCGCCATGTTCAAACTGGATTGAAATGATCAAGATGAGCTTAAAGTGAAGACTGTCAGGTTTAATTTAAGGGCTTGGTAAAAAAAATTATAATCAATGGATAAACGGTGTAGGCATCCCAGCCATTTTTCGTAGATGTCTGGGCTAAAATGTGAGCTAGCTTAAAAGCTAAGGTAATGTGCCCTAAACCCAACTAAACCTAAATGCAAATACAGCTGCAAGCAACAATGAGCGCATCCAAGCACCCTAAGCAATCGCCACCCGGTGCACCAGAAAGATAGTGGGCACATGCATTCAAAGGTGACAGACCATTATGACACGATTTTAAAAATGTTATGTCTAGATCTCCCAAAAGCCCCAGACGCTGGAAAAAAACATCACCACTCTATGATGCCACTCAATGTCACGCAGAAAGTTATTAACCACTTTTTGGCATAAGTTTAAATCATTGTCACAGTTTACCCATCAGAGAAAAAATAAATAAATAAATAAAAAACTCTGCAATTTTGCATCCTCAATGTCTTGTGATCAAATAGGTCTGGTTTGTTGGCGATCGTATAAATCCCCTAGGAGGAGTATTAATGTCACCTTTTTTAAGGGTAATTTTAGATTAGATGGGTATAAGTTATTAACAGTTAGTCAGTCTACAGTTAACCTGCCTTCCTCAGTCCTAACCATGATCTGAATTAAATCAAGAAGTCTGTCACATTCTTCTGTTACAACACACAAACTAAATGCAATGATTTTGTTTTCAACTAGTAAGTAAACCTAACCTGAGCGTGAGCATGACTTCAATTACTTAAAGATACTTTAAGCACTTGTTACTTGTTAATAGCCTTTAAGTTTGGCAGTTCATGTGCAATGAATTTAAGTAATGTTAGTCTGTCAAATTGCATTAAGACCAACATTGCTACACCAGTAATATGTTTAGAAATATATTCATTAAAAATAAGTCAAAACATCTTACCTTGATGTCTTTATTTGAAATGTGGCAAAGAAATCCAACAATGCAAAAATACATTAAATATTTATAACATAAGAATTCTTATGGGACATAAGAATATTGTCTCTGCTTCCCAATTTAACAGTGTTGTGTTTTTAAAAAGCAATCAGACTTGTCCAAAGCAGACTTACTGTTAATAACAAGCACATACTGTTTTTTTTCCCCCTGAGCTCCCAAGCAAAGAAAATTGTATTATCTAATGATGTTCCTCCTTTCTTTCTTACAATGCAATTGCAGCAGAGCTATCCAGTTATGGATGACTGGTTTTTCTTATAAAGAAAATTCCCCTAGGCTGTAAATCCCCTCTGATTAAACATTTGGTATCTTTCAGGAGAGTTGCTTTTATTTTTAAAGAAGGCATAGGAAAACTAAATGTAGTGTTCAAAAGTTGAAGATTTTGATGACTATATATTCACACCATTAGATATAAAATGTTGTGGTGCAATAGGGCATCTTGTCCATACCTATTCCTGAAAGACTGAGTGACCCCAGTGCTCCTGGGTGGCAGGGGTAAGCCGCAGTCAGTCCGGCTGGCCGACTGCTGAGGCCCCAGAAATTTTACTAAACCAGAGCCGGGAGAAACGAATCCCAAGCCCAGCCTACAACCGAACCGAACCGGCCCTGGAGAAACAGCATGGATGATATGGATACAGAGGAATCAGTTGCAGTGCTGGAGCTACCTGTGCATTCAGGTGGCAGGTACAGGTGTGCAGAGCCACCGCATAGAAGCATCAGTCATTTTACTAACACAAGGGAATGAGGGGCATATAGAAATTTAAGAGGAGCCTTTTTTCAAAGCACCCAAAAGGAAGAAAAGACTATGAAAGAAGCAGGGAAAACAGCCCAAAAAAGACATGAAATAGAATCAGATAGTGATGGATACATATCAGACTCTGATTCTCACCCCCAAGGAAGAGAAACTTCCAGTAATGTATAGTGAAGAATCCATACACAGTTTTTTTTTTAAAGGGGACAAAATGGGGCCAGAACATTAGGTTAGAAGACCATTTACCAAACATTAGACAGTTTGGTCATGATGTTAAATATTTCAGAAAACAAATATATAGCCAATATAATAGCCAATAAAGGCTTTTCTATTTATTATTGAGATAATATGGTATGAATAATGTTGGACATGCCAATTTTTGTTCAAATGTAAATATAAAATGAGTAATGATTTTCTCCACAATGATGCCTCTTGTACATTGTCTTATTATCTTCTGGGAGACGCCTGTATCATTTCTAATTAAGAAAAACTTGATGGTTGAATAAAAGTAACTTTAGGTCAGAGTTTGCCATGTATGATAATTTCAGGCTTGATTGTATGATTGTGTCCATCTACACATTTTTTAATGAATGAGGTGAATATTGCGAGCTTAAACATAAATCCTGCAAGAACACAAGAAAAAGAGCTAAACTCTATGAGCTATTAAAATAGAAGCACATTGATGTGACGTTACTTCAAGAAAAACACAGCTTCATCAAAAATGCTGCAGGTATAAAGAGTAGGATGGGCTCGCAAATCTGAGCCATAATACATCATTAAGTGGTAGAGTTGCACTGCTCTTTAATCGCAGTTTTATGCCTAACTCATACATGATAGAAGAGGTTTTTCATTTTCATATTTTTTCATGGAAAAAACCAGGGCAGGATGGGGTTTTGAGACAAATTAAACGATGTAATTGCTGTTTGTAACACTGCTGATATTTTTATTTGGGGTGGAGATTTTAAACATCAACTGTCAATATTTTTACAATCTCTGACCATAACGTGGTAAAGTGTACTGTAAGTAGAAAAAAAGGAGTGCCTATTGACATTTTAACACTGTACTTTTAGAAGAATGGCAGTTCTTGTCTATTAGTATTTTACTTATCTATGGACGTGTCTCATCAAAAAAAAAAAAAAAAAAAAAAAAAAACCTATAGTACACTCAATATCAAAAAAGACACTGTCTGGTCTATGAGAGCTCTAGAGACCGAAATAGAGGATCTCCAATGTTTGGAGACTACAGAAAATTGAGGGCGCATTGAAAACCTCACAAACAAAAAAGCCATAATGAATGACATGCAGAACACTGCAGCACAAGGGGCGCTGGGCTTCTCACGTTTTAAAAATGTTACTGAAATGAATGCTCCTTTTAAATTCTTTTTGGTATTGAACAACAACAACAAAAAAAAAAAAAATGGACAGAAAAGAGTCATACATGCATGCGACCAGAATCAGGGGATCTTGTATCAGAGCCCACTGAAATTTGCAAGCAGATAAACAGCTACTACTCCCAGGCATGGATGCAGAACTGACACTTGAAGAGATACATTAGAATAAAAACAGCTTTTACTGATGGTCTTTATTATCTCATGCACTTGATTATACACCAGCTTGCAATTTTCAAACCAAACTGCAGTTTATTTTTCAAACCAATGTAAGAGCTAAAAGGAAAAGAAAACAAATAACAGGCTAAACAACAAACTTAAATAATGATAGGCTTAATATAAAAACAGATTCAGCTCAACATATACAATAAACATAAATTCATTTATAAATGTATGAAACTCTTTTAAACATTGTTTCCACTTTCATGGGGAGCTAAACAAAAACAAAAATGTTGTGTATATTTATCTCCCTGTAGTCCGTGTTTAACCTTACAACATTTCTCCATTTAATGCATTTACTACCGTCAGACTGTCTGACCCCTTTTTATGCCTTCATTTCAAAATAAAAGTTCAACAGGAAGTAACAAAATAAAAGCAATAAATTGAATTACCTAGAGGCAAATCTTAAAGATGTTAGAAATTAACTACATGTACATAGTGTATTGCAGTCATTTACAGCGGCAGCCTACAGACTTCTACACATGGTTGACAGACTAGACAGAACTTTAATGGACCCAAAAGCACTAGACACAACTGGATTGCCAGTGTTTTTTTTATCCAGGAACTTTTTTAAAAAACAAAAAAAGGAAAACAGAACATTATACTGGCTGCTGGAGAAGCCCCGGTCTGTGGAGGGCATCTAGATATCTCGCGCGAAACCACCCCAGCAATGTCCAAGACTCTGCTGGGATTGTGGTACTCCAGCAGCTGGAAAACAGATTCTGTGTGTTGGCTGAAGCAGAGGCATATTTGCAGAGGTTGAGACCTGAAGGTGTTTTAATAATATATAAAGAAAACATACTATAACTCAGAACAAACTGAACATGAGACTACGAGAACAAAAACAGGAACTCTGGAAAAAGGCAGAAACACAGTTTAAACACAACATCTAACAGATGCAAGACCACTCAATGCAAAAACTCTGGCTTCTTAAAGCCACACTAATTAGCATCCTCAGTTCAGGAGAGGTTCCATTACCTGAACGAGGTGCACTCTGGGAAATGGAATCCCATAAACAAAAAACACAAAAGAGTCTCAGTGTGCAAGGCGCCCTCTAGCGGTTAACCCTGACATATACATTGCTGCAGATTATGGTCTTTGTTTGATCTTTTAAAACACATATTTAAATCACTGCATCTTTCCTTGACACAAAATCAGATATTTTGTCAAGTATTGAAATGCCATTAGAAGTGTGTATGTGACTTCTGACAATGCCTTGAGAATTTGGCTGAGTGTTGTCTGAATTTAGAAAACTTCAACATGTATTAAGATTTTGGGTAAAAGTTAATTGGCAGGTTGGCGTCCAAAATATGCAATAATCTTCTTTGATCAGTTAATGTTGAGATGTATCTGCTACTCATGATCTGTAAAGCCTTCATGCAGAGAAGTTCATTTAGGGTTAAGGTTGGTTCTTGCCGTCCTAAGATGGTCTTCACTCACTCACTCATCTATACCGCTTAATCCTGTATTCAGGGTCACAGGGGGCCTGGAGCCTATCCCAGGAGACTTAGGGCACATGGCATGCTTTATTTTCCAGAGCCCCGTCCATTCTCACATAGACGGCGGAGCTCCGTTATATTGTGTTTTCAGTTTTCTTTGGTTTCATTTAAATTCCTAATTAATAATCCCACGCCATCTCCAAACGGGAAGGTCTTCCCGTGTGTATCATAAGCACTCTGACATACTCCTATTTCGTTTCCCCCACGGAACAGTACATTAGTTAAATCTACTATTACCATCCAAATTACTCAATGACATTAATATCTCCCAGTGTCTCAATCCAAGAAAGAAATAAACGCGAATTAAATTCGGCACTATTGTCCCCGTCTTGTGCCGATCACCTAACCCTACCTTTTGTTATAATCATGAGACCAGGAGCTTAAATTATGACATATTAAGGCATAATTTACGGAAGCGCATTGCATTCACAAAAGAAAAAAAAAATCACAGCAATTCTCATAAGTATGAGATCCGTATCTCATAAGTATGACTCAGTATCTCATAAGTATGACTCAGTATCTCATAAGTATGACTCAGTATCTCATAAGTATGACTCAGTATCTCATAAGTATGAACTCAGTATCTCATAAGTATGACTCAGTATCTCATAAGTATGACTCAGTATCTCATACTTATGAGATAAGTCATAATTATGAGTTAGTATCTCATAATTATGACTTAGTAATGTACATCGCCTTGTGCCAGGTTGGGCTAAGTCTCCAGGCACGAGGCGATGTACATCCTGGACAGGGTGCCAATCCATCGTGGTGCACACACACATACACACTCATTCACACACTACGGGCAATTTGAGAACTCCAATTAGCCTAATCTTTGGACTGTGAGAGCAAACCAGAGTACCAGGAGGAAACTGACCAAGCACGGGAAGAACATGCAAACTCCATGCACACAGAGACAGGAATCGAACCCAGACCCTGGAGGAGCAAGGCGACAGTGCTAACCACTAATTATGAGATAGGATCTCATAATTATGAGATCCTTATCTCATAATTATGACTTAGTATCTCATATTTATGACTTAAATTGTGACATATTAAGGCATAATTATGAGATAGTATCTCAGTTATGACTTAGTATCTCATAATTATGAGATCCTGCTCCCATGATTATGACAAAAGGTTAGGTCATTGCTTACGGAAGCGCACTGCATTCACAAAAAAAATGACAGGAATTCTCATAATTATATGACTTGAGTATCTCATAATTATATGACTTGAGTATCTCATAATTATGAGATCCTTATCTCATAAATAGGACTTAGTATCTCAATTATGACTTACTAACTCATAATTATGAGATAAGGTGGAGCAGTTTGTGGCAGAGGACCATTTACCGCATGACACCGGGAACAAAACTTACTGCATTCTTTTGCTCAGAAGGAAGCGCCTCATTGTACGGAAGTGCATTGCATTCACAAAAGAAAAAAAATCACAGGAATTCTCATAATTATGACATCCTGATCTCATAATTATGACTTAGTATCTCAATTATGAGATCCTTATCTCATAAATATGACTTAGTATCTCATAATTGGAAGCAGTCTCCTGCAGGGGGACATTTTAGTGCATGACATCGGAAACGAAAGTTACTGCATCCTTTTGCTTGAAAGTGCCTCATTGCACACTCATTGAGATGTAGCTGCTATCCTATGGTTTAGCTTGATGAACTGTGATACTATCTCGTCATAATTATGAGATACTAAGTCATAATTATGAGATCAGGATGTCATAATTATGAGATCAGGATGTCATAATTATGAGATCAGGATGTCATAATTATGAGATCAGGATGTCATAATTATGAGATCAGGATGTCATAATTATGAGATCAGGATGTCATAATTATGAGATGATTCCTGTGATTTTTTTTCTTTTGTGAATGCAATGTGCTTCCGTACGTAGTAAACCAACTTTCTCTTCGTACAAAAGTTGAACAAATGAACAAAGGGTCATCACTTCCCCGGAATAGGACAAGAAAAATCAGCTTGCACCAGATTTGGCATTATTTTCATGCAACTTTCATTATTATCAAGGGCGACACATTGCTATTACTTCATAATAATAATAATAATAATAATCCTACATATATTTTAAGCAATTTAATACTACATAGTCTGGTGATCTGCATACTATGAAACTCTTTAATAATGGCAGCGTCCATCTTGTAAATGAATCAAATCAGATTTATTCACAAGTTATAAACATTTCAGTACTATATGTTTTGTCAGTCATGTGAAATTTCTACAGGAGTTTAAGTAACGCATAGAGGATAAGACATCTGCATTGGTGCCATTCCGAATGTTGGGATTTTTTATTTATTTGTTTTTTTTCCCCCCAAGGTTTGGCAGCAGGGAGCACCGAGTGCAATTAGAAGTACACTGTGGAATGAACACAGCACCAGTCTCGCTGTTTTGCTGCAACTTATTGTACGTCAAACAAGCAAACCTGCTGTCGTTACAATCTACAGACAGACAGACAGACAGACAGACAGACAGTCATTTTCCTCATTCTGCTCATACAGTACATCCACGTAAAGGTAAGAACGTAATTATGGTTATTTTTATTACTACTACTACTGCTAGAAAAAGGTTTAACTGTTTATTAAGCCACCCACCACTAATATGGAGATATGGACGTCATGGTGCGGCAAGAGGAGGCGGACGCAGATGCAGGTTTCTTCTTTAACAATGATTTATTCTTGCAAAAAAACAAATAGTTCCAAACACAAAATGATAAAGGCACAAGTACAGACAGACGGGGCGCAACAGTGAACGGACGAGGTGCTACTGGTTTGACTGGAATAAATAGGGACACACACAGGTGCACATAATTTAGTGTTAAAGTGAAAACAGTACACACGTAGACACACTAGGTGGGGACAAAGCGTTGGCTAAGTAATCCGGCGAGCTAGATCTTATTCCCCAGGACTGCGGGGCACAGGTGGTACAATAGATTTGTATGTGTTTGATTGTGTGATTCCGGAAATACTTCTCAGTATGTCTAATGCCGACATGCCAGAAATTCACAAAATGCCAAACATATTTTAATTTCTGTGCACCAGTTTAGCGTAAATGTTTGCAATTAACTTGCTTTTCCTTTTTTTGGCAACAGAAAAAATAGGGCTGCACGATTTTTTTAAGGGAGGGACAGAGCAGTTTTAAGTGTGTTTCAGTGACCTATTGCAAGATTCTTTATTCAAGTAGTAAAGTAATATAGACTCACATTTACCCACTGTTTTTTGTTGACCTTTTCTTGCAAACCTGGCATTTTTATTTGGCAAAGCTGCTATAAAAATAAACATAACACGTTTAAAGAATTTCACAGTTACTGATGTAAAATAAGACTAAATAAACTACCATTGTTACGTGGTGCGGTATGGAGAGCCGCACCACGCGATGTTTTTAATGATAAGAGCCCTTATGCTGGGCGTTAGAGTGGGTCAATGAAATAGGAGTTAGTGAGTGTGCTTGTGATGCACACGGGAAGCCCTTCCCGTTTGGGAGATAGCGTGAGATTATTAATTAAGGAACTTAAAAGGAAACCAATGAAAACTGTAAACACAAAATAAACAGAGCTCCGTCGTCGGGGCACTGGAAAATAAAACAAAACTTTTATCCTCTCGGGGTGTTCACCCTTATCGAGGACCTATGGGAGAGAGAAAGAGTTTGTGCTTCGTGCACTAATACACCGTACTGAGCGCGCACGCTGTACTGCTGCATGCCGCTCTCTCTATCTCTCTCGCCGGCGTCTTAAACAGACAGAGGCTGGGGATTTGTCTCTGTCCCTAAACAGCTGTCTGTCTGTCTGTCTGTCATTTCATTTTTATTTTATTTCATTTTATTTCATTTTATTTTATTTACATTCTTTGGCCCTGATACCTTACCAGTGCTATCTAAATGATCGCACGAAGTGCGCCGGTATCAGGACCCTTAAATAAACACGCCGTCAGGTGTGGCTCATTCAGGCTGATTGCCTGCCGGCGCCGTTGCCTAGCAACCATGTGTATAAATGGCCGTGCTTTTGCCTGTTCGGAACTTCGCGTGGTAACAGCTTGCGCACCTGCCCGTTCTGAACAGTTTAAGCACGGCTCTGCCCCTCGCGCGGCCCGCGTCGTTACAACCATACTAATTTTTGTAAGGATATAAAAGTTTAGAGACAAAGAAAATATGCATGTGTGTGTATTCAGAGCTGCCAATTTTCAGAATCTTACACCAGCAAAGCTTGGTGTAAGATTCTGAAAAAAAGGGCATTGGTATTTCATGCACACACACAACGCCCCCATTGTACATGCCCAGCCATTTTGTTTAACACTAACCATACACATACCCTGCATGTCTCAGGTTCTGCATATTTTGTGACTGTATTTATTTCAGTTGGTATGACTCATTTAAAATATTCACCCAAACAAAAAATGAAATATGACCTTTTTACCTACCAGCCAAATCACCTACATGCTCTCCAGAAGCTCAATGTAGGGCAGGAGGGGTGTAGCACAGAACTCTGTACCGTATACATGAGCATTCTTATTTGACTCCCTTATTCTTTTTTTATCTATATCGCTAATATTTTTTTCCAGAATTATGAGGGTGCTCCTGTTATTAAAATAAAAGCTATTTAATAGCTTTCTTATCAGAAAGAGGATGGAACTCATATTTTGCTTGCGTCTTCCACAGACAATTGTTTTGAATATGAAGGCATGAAAAATTGGATTTGTGACGTCAGAGCATGTAAAGATGATTGATTGCGTGAGTTTTTTAACACCATTATGATTCAAAGTACACATGCACTAAATATTTTCTGTATAATATTGTTCCTATGGCCACCTGACCATCAAACCCACCCATGAGTTTCTTTGTTGCCACAAAGTTGGAAGCACATACATTCATAGGCAGTATTTGTATGCTGTTGCATTATAATTTCTATTCACTGAAACATATAGATAAAACATATTCTAGAATGACAGTGCATCTTTGCACAAAGCAAGCTCCATAAAGACCAGGTTTGGAACAGTTGGCATAGAAATGGTCAATGTGTGTGGAAAATCTTGCTAATTTTTGTCATCTCATCCTCCTTGACAATGACACTGACACTGATCCAATGACAATTTTTTTTGTTTCTTTCTTTAATCCCCAAAATGAACCAAACACAGTTAAGGTGAGAAAGTTAAAGCTTACAAGATAAAAGAAGAAAAAGTATAGGCAGGGGGAGTTATCAAATATGTTTTTCCAACCCCTTTTATACATATTATTGGTGGTGCAGGATACATGTCATACATATATATATATATATACTCTGTTAATAATTACATCGTCTTTCCATCTCACAAGCTTCAGTTTTGAATGTTGCAGGAATTAGTCATGAATTCTAGACACATTGAAATGGCTGCCCTGGGAAGACCTTTGTATCCTGGCATGCTGTATGATTGCCGCAGTGACTCCTTTATTCCAGGTACAAATTACATGCATTATGTTACAGTATTAGTGATTTCAATATTATGGAACTGGGATTTTGCTTAACAGGAAACTGATTTTTGCTGAATATGTGGCTTAGATTAACTGTTTTAATCCAGACGTACTGGCACAGGTTTCTTGCTCTTGATAAAACAAAATAGTGAAATCCTCAAGGTGTTGACTGTTTATGTGAGTAAATTTAGATTTATATGTAAATGTAGATTTATATCATTGTCCAAATAAATATGACTTTCTGTTGTATCAAGATTGAGAAGTTTTAATGACATATTTGTGACTATGTTTGGAATATATATACAGTGCAACCTCGGTTCACGAACGCCCCAGAGTACAACCAAATTGGTTTATGACCAAAAAATTAGCCTAAAATTTATCTCTGTTCACAAACTCTTCCTCAGAAAACGAAACGTAAACTGCCATCCCAAGCTGCTGCTATCAGCTGAACAAAGGCATGAGTGCGTCGCCCAGCTGAGTTTTGCTCAGTCCGTGGTCGAAGATTGCACACATTATAAGATAATTTTGTGCAAAGTGGAGTGACATCCAAGCCTTTGCTGAGAAGTATCATCCGAACAAATCTTGTTACAAAAAGGTGTTACTTTTATAAGAAAGCGCTGCATGATGATCTTGATGTGCATCAGCAGCATAAATCAGATTTGGAGTTTACTGCCTCTGACACTCTCAGTGATAAGACCAATCTCCTAGATATAAGCGCTTCCCTTAAAGCCAGTTTCTTGGCTGGGTTGGTGGACATTGGAGGCTCGGCAAAATACCTACATGACAGAAAATCCTCAGCACATCAGTGCAGAGTTACTATGCGATACAGCCAAACAACAATATTTAAACAACTTACTGTGACAGAGCTTGCCGATATCACCTATCCACAAGTATTTGACCAGCAAACAGCCACTCATGTAGTTACAGCTGTATTGTATGGAGCTCATACCTTCATGGTGTTTGATCATATACAGTAGCTGGAGAAAATGAGAACAAACATGATATTGTAGGAACCCTTCATGCAGTGATCAAGAAGATCCCTACTATTTCTATAGATGGGGAAGCATCTGTAAAGATGACTGAATATGAAAAGAATCTAGCTGAAAACATCAGCGTCACATTTTATGGTGACTACATACCAGAACAAAACCACACCACATACAATGAAGCTCTGGAGATGTACAAGAAGTTGCCCACTCTGCTGAAAAAAGAAAACAGTGATGGTGTGCCACTGACTATGTGGCTGTATCCCTTCACACTTTTGAATGATAAGGCTGCAAAGTTAATGAGAAAAATCAGCTCGAGTCTGATGAGTGAAATGGAATGTGTGCTGGAAGAGCTAGGAAAAGTAGAGAGACGATGCAATGATTTGATCAAAAACGAGCTGATGGATGACTTCCCTGACCTAAAAGACAGGTTGATACAGTTTCAGGAATTATCCAATAACTATAAGATGGCACTCCAAAATGCACTGTTCAGTGTTTTGCCAGCTATTCGGAGTGGTGCAAAAAAGGACACGGCAGTGAGTGACATCCTTACTACCCATTACTCATCGCCTTTCACAGCTAGCAGCATGAACCAATGGTTAGATGACATGTTGACGGAATTAAATACACTGAGCCTTTATACAAATATGCTGAAGGACCTTACAGTGGTGACGTCACTGAGGTCACTTAATTGTGTGCTCTTTAATCCTGACATTGATGTCGTCGTTTGTTTGACTTTTACTTCTCTGAAGAATAAAGATGCCTACCTAGTGGCTGTGAAAAACTTCCTAAATTCAGAAATATTTACAAAGTTCACCCCAAGCAACACAACCTTGGTTTACTTCTCCTGATATCGCTATTCGAATGAGGCAGAATCTTTCTTGCTTTACAAGTTTTTTAAAGGCCAATAAAAATGAGAAGAGAATCAAGTTCATCATTGCCTCCATATCTGACCCCAGCAATCCAGGAAACTCCATCCGACTTTATCAGAATTGTTTTCTGAAAGATCCTAAGTTTGCACTTGTATCCAAACCCCCCCTACCAGTGATGAGAACGTCATTCTAAAGCTTTCAAAATCCTCAAGTGGAGAAACAGTACGATTCAGATTTCAGTACAGGAGGACACCACAAATTGATTCAGCAGCTGATGTTGATAAATGGACAGTCAGTGACACTTCAGATGCCCAGACCAGATTTCCAATGACTGGATTAAAACCAGCAGAACAATACTTGGTTCGCTACAGAGCTGTTAGTGATGTCGGAGTAAGTGAAGCCAGCGACTCTGTCTCCTTCAGCTTTAAATGGAAATGTGATGTGAAAGTAAAACTCAATGCATGGGTTAGTAAAAAGCTTTAGACATTTCTGTTGCATGAATGCATATGAGGGTGGCCTTGTTTGTAATTAATACACTGAGTAAATAGCAGCTTATAGTATGTGAACAGATTCTATTTCTCTATTATTTTCAAACATGAACCAACACTGCATTAAAATGTTTTTTTATTCTACTATCAGTCCATTAAGATAAATGCTCTACATTCTTCTACAATTATATGATTAATTTTAGGTAAAAATTAAAAAGTTTTGAGGTAAAAATGAGCAAAGTCAAATCAAATACAGTGGAAACTTGGATTGCGAGCATAATTTGTTCAGGAAGCGTGCTTGTATAGCAGAACACTTTTCCTATAAGAAACAATGAAAACCCAGATAATTAATTCCATAGCCCAAAAAACGAACTATCCAAAAATAATTAATACAAAATACAAAGTAAAAATAAAACAAATTAATCTGCACTTTATCCTTTGAAAAACGTAAAAATAAATCCAGACAGATAAGTGTTCCCATTAGTGTTTGTACGGTGTGTGTGTGTGTGTGTGTGTGTGTGTGCGTGCGCGCGCGTGCGTGTGTGTGTGTGAAGCTAAATGACTTCCACCCCCCTCTCTCCTCTTGTCTTACACAGCAGTCCTCCCTCCCCTCTTATTTGAGAAGAGAGAGGACTACAGTATGGGACAACCTTAACACACACACTAACAGAAACAGTGTTTTATCGGGAAACTTTACAACCTCTCTAATGACACGAGTATGCGCACACACTAACAGAATCACTGCTGTAAGTAAAAAAATAAAACAATTGATCTGCACTTTACCTTTAAAAAAATCGTGTTTCCATTAGTGTGTGTGTGTGTGTGTGTGTGTGTGTGTGTGTGTGTGTGTGTGTGTGTGTGTGTGTGTCAGCTGCTTTGCATCAATGACAACTGTTAAAAGCTCTATACAAATAAAATTGAATTGAATTGCTTTTGCGTGTGTTATAATAAACAGTACACGCATACGTTAAAGGATGACTTTCACCCACACAAAAATAAAAGATGCTTTATGCGGGCCCACGTGGTCACAGTGTTGTGTTATAGTAAACAGTACACACGCACATTGATGTTAACTATAGAGACCGAGCATGGGAGACGATTACCAACAAGAGTAGATAGAGAACAACCATTGGTTCAGTTGTGATCACATGACACGCGGCATCAAAACAAGAAGGGCATACGTGCCACATTATACTCAATGATACTTGGTACTCGTAAATCAACACTTGCTTGTTAAATCAGTGCAAAATTTATGAAAAATTTTTGCTCGTCTTGTGGAACTCTCGCAAACCGGGCTACTCATAATCTGAGGTTACACTGTAATAAAGATTTATTAATGCCAGTAAAAGTTAAATAAGACCTTAATTTATTCAATTAGAGTATAATTTTGTTTCCCCACAGGACCTCGTTACTTATTTAGGGATAAAAATAATGGCATGGGCATGTCACGATGGTTTCTATCTATGATGTCTGAGGTTTCAAATGTTGTCAGCAGTCCTGTGAGTAGTAGAAGTTCACAATGAATAAAAAAAAGATTTTTTTTATGTTTATTAAAAAATAAAACTCATTTATGAAACTCATGAAACTCATATATTCCAGATTCATCACTGTAAAGTGAAATATTTCAAGCCTTTTTTGTTTTCTTTTCGATGATTACAGATCAATATAGAATATTCAACATACATAGAAATTCTGAAAGATTATATTAATTTACGGACTCAATACATGGCTCCTGTATGTTGAACTCACCTCCTGCCTCATCCGGCTCAGCACCACAGACCACCGAGACCTTTTAACTAAAGAAAGTGACTCTGATATCTTCTGTTTTCTTCTGTTCTATTTTCATATGCACATTATTGCTGAAAGAAAAGAGGAAAATAAAAAGAGAGCCAGATTTGCACACTGCACTGTTGTCTCCTGGCATCTGTGTCCCACTCCTAGCCCACTTACACATGGAGGTGATTATCCTGTGGCACTGCTGAGGCTTTATTGAAGACCAGGTTGCTTTGATAGCAGCCTTCACTTAGTCTGAATTGTTGTGTTTCTTCCTCTTGACAAATCGCCTATAGATTCTCTAAAGGGTTCAGATCAGGCAAGTTTCCTAGCCAATCAAGCACAGTGAAATCATGGTCAGAAAACTGGTTAGTGATAGTTTTGGCACTGTGGTTAGGTGATAAGGAAATCAGCATCTCCATAAAGCTTGTCAGTAGACGGAAACATGAAGTGCACTCAGTGGCGGTTCTACACTGATTTACTCCCTGGGCGAGACTGTCTCTGGGCGCCCCCCCCCCCTTCCCCTCCCCCTACACAATTAAAAAAATTACACGAAATCATAATATTTCAGAAACAATGTTTTATTGCACAAATCACTCAATAATCACAAAACAATATAACAAAAAATCTTGGATCTTAAATAAATGTACTGTCTTTTACATATTACTTTTATTAAGAATAAAATACTGATAAAATATAGTTAAATATTGTGTAAATAAATAAATAATCTAAAAAGCACACCACACTCCAGAAAAATATATTTATAGCACTAAACTCCTGGTAGGAGATGATGTGCCCCATAAATATGCTTCAAATATGCTGTAAACAGTCAGCAATGACCTGTACAACAATGACCTTCAACAATGACCTGTACAGTAATTAAACATTCTGATGTCTAAGCATTTCACTGCATATCGTACTGTGTATGACTGTGCATGTGACAAATAAAATTTTAATTTGGATTTGAATTTTGATTTAAAATACTGAATTGTTGATTTTCATGAGCCATAAGCCGAAATAGTAGACATTAAAACAAAAAAGCCTTGAAAGATTTCACTTTACAAGTAATGAATCTAAAATGTAAGACTTTCACTTTTTTAATTAACTAGTAAAAGAAAATGAACTCTTTCAGGTCATTCTATTCTTTCAAGATTCTTTCAAGTATTTTATATACAGACTTATGCAAAGTTTGGGCACCCCTTGATAAATAACAGATTTTGGTGATTTTTTTTAATTGAAAAGATGTTAACACCATCTCTTGGAAAAGGAAAAAAATGCACAATATTTTCAAACATTGGTGCATAGTTACTTTTTATGTCAAGAATTGAACAAAGAAAAAAAATAACTGTGCAAAAGTTTGGGCACCCTACATAATCAGTACTTAAAAACACCTCCTCTGGCAGATATCACAGCTTGCAAACACTTTTTATAGCCAGCTAAAAGTCTTTCAGTTCTTGTACTTGGGATTTTCTCCCATTCTTTCTTGCAAAAGGCTTCAAGTTCTGTAATATTGTTTTGTTGTCTTGCACAGCTCTTATAAGATCTACCCATAAACTTTCAATGATGTTTAAATGAGGGGACTGTGATGGCCGTTCCGAAACATTCAGCTTGCGTCTCTTGAGGTATTCCATAGTGGATTTCGAGGTATGTTTAGGATCATTGTCCTGTTGTAGAAGCCATCCTCTTTTAAGCTTCAGCTTTTTTACAGCTGGTGTGATGTTTGCTTCCAGAATTAACTGGTATTTAGTGGAATCCATTCTTCCCTCCACCCGTGCAATGTTTCCTGTGCCACTGGCTGCAACACAACCCCAAAGCATGATAGCTCCACCCCCATGCTTAATAGTTGGCAAGATGTTCTTTTCATGAAATGCTGCTCCTTTTTTTCTCCAAACATGCCTTAGCTGATTGTGATCAAAGAATTCTATTTTAACGTAATCAGTCCACAGCACTTGTTTCCAAAATGCATCAGGTCTCTGTAGATGTTCTGTTGCATACTTCTGACGTTGGATTTTATGATGGAGACGCAGGTAAGGTTTTCTTCTGCTGACTCTTCCATGAAGGTCTTGTGGAACGGTGCATCACCACTCCTGAGTCTGCTGAATCTTCCTACAGGTTTTTAAATGGGGGTTTTGATTTGTCTTTCTGACCAGCATATGAGCAGTTCTCTCCGAGAGTTTTCTTGGTCTTCCAGATCTCTTCTTGACCTCCACAGTTCCCCTGAATTACATTTCTCACTGTGGTTACTGCAACCTAAAAACGCTTTGCTATCTTCTTGTAGCCTTCTCCTGCATTGTGGGCATCAATAACTTTTATTTTCAGAGTCTTACACAGCTGCTTAGAGGAACACATGGTGGTTGAGTGTCCACAAGTGTGTGCACAAGGTTTGAAGAGTCAAAGTATTTGTAAAGCTTTGAAATTGGCATTTACTAATGTGACATCTGTTGCAGTGCATCAGATCTAACGAGCTGATTAAAGGTCTGAAACCTTGTAAAAAGAATCTGAGACTCTGGAACTCTTAGGGTGCCCAAACATTTGCACAATGGCATAATAATGTTTTAATTTATTTTTTTGTTCAATTTATGACATAAAAAGTAACTATACACTAATGTTTGCTGAAAATATTGTGCATTTTTTCCATTTCCAAGTGAGACTGTTAACATCTTTTCAAGTAAAAAAAAATTATCAAGGCCCAGACTTTTGTATAAGACTGTAACTGCTACGTGTCTTGCTAGATAGATTCAAAAAGTGCAAATAGGCCCAGCCTTGCAAAGTGTACTATAAAAATAAAGATTTAGCTTAATGATCAGTGCTGTCTTGTGGCCTAAAATCTTAATATGTTTAAGCTTTTTTTTTTTTTTTTTACTTTGCACTCATCTGTATGTGGATTTTTCTTTTATTACTATTATATTCTATCAGTTAAACCTTTGTTTCCTAGTTTCTGTAAACAACTGTATCAATATGTGCTTACTCTTACCACAGACCCTTCCTTATATTGATACAATTCCTGGAGGGCTGAGAACAGGAATGGCTTTGTACTTCCAAGGGGTTGGTTTTGCAACGGGAAAAGGGTATGTTATGAGCTTATTTCACATAATACATTAAATAAACCAGTAATGTTTTTTATTTTATTTAATTTTTTTTAAATAGGATGAAAGATTTAGGAAAAGTATCAAATGTCATTGAGTTAAACCAGAATCCTGTGTGTTTTGTCTTTATTTCAGAGAAAGATTTTCATTTAATCTCGTAACCGGGCTGACAGCCGAGGATGACATCGCTTTTCACTTCAATCCTCGCATCAATGAAACTGTCGTCCGAAATAGTCGCAGGAATGGGTGGTGGCAGAAAGACGAACGTACATCTGAATGTCCTATTTCTAGTGGTTCAGCTTTTGATATATTTATTGTGACCAAAGCGGAAGGCTATGTGGTATGGGGAATAAATACGAAGTGAACATACAATAGTAGAACAAATATTTTCATAAAAATTGCATATCTGTTCTTTCCAGGTATATGTAAATGGTCAGTGGAATTGCCTTTTCAAACACCGCATACCAATGGAGAAAGTGGCCAAACTTTACATTTGCGGAGATGTCATCATGAATGTTGTTGGCATTGTTGGAGTAAGTTACATACTCTGGATATTCTTTTCTTAATAGGTTTGAGACAAACCTAAGGTTGTAAATCAGAAATTCATGCATAAGGATGTATATGTTGTTCTCAGGCTTTCACTTCATGCTTCATGCTTTTATTCAATAGATCTTTGGGGCATATGCAGAGTTGAGTTGATTATTTAGTGCATTTTTCTTGTGAATACGAATGGTTGACTTTCACCTCCTGCTAAGCAAGTGGTTTGCAAGAACTCTTAATATCGTTGGCTCCTCTCCTATGCAAGTTAGGATTTCTTCCTGTGTCTGCTTTCTCCAGAACTGGAACACCTCTACCTTTGGTAGGGAGCTAAAATCTGGTGTCTCACGCACAAAGATGTCTAACATCTAGTCTGACATACCACAGCCAGTCTGCAACCCAGTAGGTTTTCATGTAACATTTTCATATCTTCAAAATTAATAAACAATACAGAAATCATGATGATCACATGAAATGTATTATTAAACTATGAGTGATGCTTTACCACATCAGAGAAAACAATATTTGGGATCAATCCCTCGAGGCTTGAGACCTGGTATGGCTTTATTCTTTCAAGGAGTTGTTCCTTCAGATTGTGAACGGTATGCTAAATGTGTTTTTCACAGATTGAATGAATACCAATATGCAACAGATTACTCTTAATTTTCTTATTGAATCTGGTAAATGGTTTTTTTTGTTTTGTTTTTTTTTTTTTTTGCAAGATTTGAAATAAATCTTCAGACTGGGCAAAGGTACCTTCACGACATTGCTTTCCACTTCAAGCCCTGTATGTCCGCTGTGGTTTGTAACAGCTGCAGGAATGGGGGATGGGATAAGGAGCACCTTGAGATACCAGGAGGCCCATTTGTGAAAGGAGGAGCCTTTGATATCATGATTATTAAACAAGAATGCTATGAGGTGCAATATTATGGAGAAATTAAACAGATTAGCCAAGCTTTAAGCTAATTGCTTACACTATCTTACATTTTATTTGTTCAGGTGATAGTGAATGGCCTGGTATGCTGCAAGTTCGATCACCGTATACCAGTTACAAAGGTGACCACACTTTACATCAGAGGAGATGTCTTCATGAATATCCTGCGCATTATTGAAGTAGGTCATTTTTATCATGGGTACCATGGAGCACTTTAATAGAACTGAGGCACTGAGGCAGTGGTGGCTCAGAGGGCTAAGGCATTGAATTACTTATTGGAAGGTCAGTTGTTTGAGCATCAGCTCCACCAGGTTGCCACTGTTGGGCCCTTGAGCAAGGCCATTAACCCTATCTGCTCCAGGGGCGCTGTATCATGTCTGACCCAAGTTATGCTGAGATATGCAAAGAAAGAACGTGTGTACTGTATGTGACAAAAGCTTAATTTAACTACTGTCACGGAATTTTGTTCATTGTTCTAAGATTGTACTTCATGGTAAATAACTAAGTTACTAAAAATCATATCACGACAGTTACAAATATGTATGACTACAGAATAATGATGCGTGAACTCAGCATAGAGTTCATTGTTCATGTGGTAGGTGTGCATGCGTGTGTGCGTGCTCACATGCATCTGCACAGCTGCATGAAATTGTCTGGAACAGCCAATCTGAATAATTTTTTTCCAGTCTCCGAGCTCAAGCATAGGGCTAAGCACATAGAGTACACACATGCTAGAGTCTAAGCAAATAAGAATACAGTCAACAATTTAACCCCATGACTGAGCAGTATATTTGTGCTAGGTTTCCGTGATAAGTTGTTCATGTATTTGGCAGGTTGTGCAAAATATAATGTCTCATGACCATGTGTGACGTTCGCTTATCTAAGTTGTAAAAAAAAATGAAAGGTTGCTGCTGTAAAGGAGACCACACAATCCACACTGCAAGACAAAAAGATGCATGTAGTGGAGTTATTCGATCATGATTTGTGATGTATCAAATTAGATTTTATTTTATACAGTATTTAATATTTAACCATGGTACTGCAAATTGTTTAGAACAATGTAAAGTATATTTATACTAAATATAATACAAGTAGTTTAGGTCAAATTGATACTTACAGTATAGATCTAAACAAACAATGACAATCCCAGAATCTCACTGTATCTCCCTGGGTGCCTCGTCAGCCCAATTCTTCTTTTGCTTTGGGACTTTTAATTTGACATGGACTTCAGTTTTCAAGAATCTCAGTTTAATTTGATTCCATTTATACAGTGGAACCTTTCATTGTGAGCATAATTCATTCCGGAAGTGGGCTCGTGTTCCAAAACACTCGTAAACCAAATCATCATTTTCCCATAAGAAATAATGAAAACTCAAATTATTCGTTCCACATCCCCAAAAATTAAATACATAAAAATAATTAATACAATCTATAAAATGAAAATAAAACAAATTAATCTGCACTTTACCTTTATAAAAAGTACAAATAAATCCAGATGCGTTGGTGCGCGCAGGCGCCGTGTGTGTGTGTATGTGTGTGGAATTAGCCCCTTCCCTCGCCTCGTTTTACACACTCCTCCCTCTTACCACCTTGCTTTTTAAGTTTCACAACACACACACACACACACACACACACACACACACACACACACACACACACACACACACACACACACACACACACAC
>JAAGKR010003302.1:62087-76088 GCA_011419295.1 Clarias macrocephalus
CCATGGTGACCTGCAAAGAAACGCGTGCAGCCATCATTGCGTTGCATAAAAATGGCTTCACAGGTAAGGATATTGTGGCTACTAAGATTGCACCTAAATTAACAATTTATAGGATCATCAAGAACTTCAAGGAAAGAGGTTCAATTCTTGTTAAGAAGGCTTCAGGGCGTCCAAGAAAGTCCAGCAAGCGCCAGGATCGTCTCCTAAAGAGGATTCAGCTGCAGGATCGGAGTGCCACCAGTGCAGAGCTGCTCAGGAATGGCAACAGGCAGGTGTTAGCGCATCTGCACTCACAGTGAGGCCAAGACTTTTGGAAGATGGTCTGGTGTCAAGATGGGCAGCAAAGAAGCCACTTCTCTCCAAAAAAAAACATCAGGGACAGATTGATCTTCTGCAAAAAGTATTGCAAATGGACTGCTGAGGACTGGGGCACAGTCATATTTTCGGATGAGCCCTCTTTCCGATTGTTTGGGGCATCTGGAAAAAGGCTTGTTCGGAGAAGAAAAGGTGAGCGCTACCATCAGTCCTGTGTCATGCCAACAGTAAAGCATCCTGAGACCATTCATGTGTGGGGTTGCTTCTCAATCAAGGGAGTGGGCTCACTCACAATTTTGCCCCAAAACACAGCCATGAATAAAGAATGAAATTTTGGGTTCATGGCCTGGAAACTCCCCAGATCTTAATCCCATTGAGAACTTGTGGTCAATCCTCAAGAGGCGGGTGGACAAACAAAAAGCCACTAATTCTGACAAACTCCAAGAAGTGATTATGAAAGAATGGGTTGCTATCAGTCAGGATTTGGCCGGAAGTTGATTGAGAGCAGCCCAGTCGAATTGCAGAGGTCCTGAAAAAGAAGTGCCAACACTGCAAATACTGACTCTTTGCATAAATGTCATGTAACTGTCAATAAAAGCCTTTGAAACATATGAAGTGCTTGTAATTATATTTCAGTACATCACAAAAACAACTGAAACAAAGATCTAAAAGCAGTTTAGCAGCAAACTTTGTGAAATCTAATATTTGTGTCATTCTCAATACTTTTGGCCTGCTGGTGCCCTGCAGGCCTAGCTAATTTTGGATGCCATAGAATAGTCTCTCTCTCCCTGCCAACACCAGGAAACACACATAAATACATTCGGAACCATAGTTAGGGAAGTGGTGGCTCAGAGGGCTAAGGCACTGAATTACTGATTGGAAGATCAGTGGTTCAATTCCCAGCTCAGCCAGGGCAACTGAGCAACTGCTCAACCCCTGTACTATGGCTGACCCTGCACTCTGACCCCAGTTACACTGCGATATGCGAAGAAGGAATTTCACTGTGCTGTAATGTATATGTGACAAAATAAAGGCTTTATAAGCCACATAGTGCTGCATGATTAATTGAAAAACAAAAATCACAGTCTCGATTTATCCATACGTGCGATCTCATTTCTGAATGACAGTGATTCACTTGCATGTATTTTCCTGCATTCAGATCATGCTGCATTCACTCATTCACTTGTTTACTGGACAAAAAGTGCAGATGCTGTATCAGTCGCACTCATTGCTCACACTCGCACAGTGTAAAACAAAATATCTATTCACGGTAAGATATAATTCACCAGTCAGGCAAGAGAATAGTGAATGATTCAGACACACAACTTGTTCATTTCTCTCACCTCATTTCCTCATTCATGGTGTTCTGCTGTGACTACTCTCTTCAATACTCTCTTCAATACTCTCTTCAAGTCATTCCATAGCATTTCTATGGGTTGACATCTAGGATCTGACTTGGCCACTCTTGTGGACTTGCTCTGGTGTTTTGAGTCATGCCCGCCATATACTTTCTGGCTGGAATGATGTTTTCATGATGATACTGTATGCATATAGATAGATGTAGTGCTGTGGGTTCTTTTCAAGTTCTTTTTTTTTTTTTCAAGTTTTATCAGTGCACAAGCATTTTGTCAATATCCCATTGTGGAGTGTCATTGTGTTCTTTTGCAAACATCAGGTGTGAAGTAACATTCTTTTTAATATACAATAGCTTCCTTTATGGTGGCCTGCCATGGACACCCTACCACACAGATGTTATCCTGTTTCAATGATGCCTTCAACTCTTTGTCTGTCACTCTGTGTTGTTTCTTTACCTCATTGATGAGTCTTAGTTGTGCTATTGGGGTCGTTTTATCTAGGAACCCACTTTTTGATATAGCAGCCACAGTCCCATTTTCCTAACTGTAGACTACTGAACTTCAAAGTAATTGAAATCGCTTTGTAATTCCTTTCAGCTTTATGTAAATAAACAACTCTTAATAATAGATACTCTGAAAGCTCTTTTTGGGCTAGGCATTATTCCTCTTGTGTGGAGCAAACACAAAAAGTTTTTAATCAGTCAAAGTACTGTAGTTAACTTAAGAATTTACATGTTTTTTTTTTTTTGTCTGTGCTCAATAAAGATATGAAAGATCAGAATGACATATGTGTAATAGTGTAATTTATTTATATAAATTATAATTATAATTTATTTATAAATGTTATATATATATAATGTGTAAATACACAATTATATTCTTATTGTACACCCAGGTGGTTTCCCCTATTTGAGTAACATATCGAATCTTTTAAAAATGTATACATCATTATGGATGTATTAAATTAAACTGAAAAATGGCAAAATTACTTTACATTCTGTACAAATGTACCATAGTTACCAGTGAATAACAGTAAATGCAGTATACACAATATTTTTTCAAGAAGAGAAGTAATGAGATAATATCTTTGTTCAGTGGGTTTTGTCTATATTTATTACTCTGAACCTATTTTTGATCATACACTTATGACTGCATCTTCAACATTTTCTCATGGCCAACCCAATTAGGCCATTAGTACATGAAACTATGGAGTGTGCAGTGTTTAACAGTAGTTATCAGAACATATAACTTTAGAGCCATCAGTTAAAAATCTACAAATAAAAACCAATATGTTTGTATGTTGAAAGATTATCTTGAGAATTATTTATATTTTACTAGGTTATTTTCAGAAGCATGCCACTTGAGAAAACTTTAAGGAGAACATGAATCATCAAAGAAAATGTTTCATCACCCCCGTATCATCAGTCAGGTAACTACCAGTGCACAAGCAAGCTCAAGCCCCCTCTCTTAACCCTCAGTCAGTTAAGAATGGGGTAGCTGAATGGTGTAAACATTTTTAAATACATTTTTGTTCCTTTAGATAGTACCTGATCCAGGTGTCAATAGGTTTTATATATTCATGAAACGTCATATATTATTCAGTGAAACAGAGGTTCTGCTGAAAAAAAAAAGTTAGGCACATAAGTAATTTTATCCCAAATAAAAGGTCTTTGAGTGTTATTAATTAGTTGTTTTGTGATGGGCACACATTTAAAATTTTAATAAACTCAGTTCTGTGTTCAAAACACTCTGCCAGGTTTGTTTATTCTCATTTTTCTCTGCTTTTCTGCTAGATTTTGAAATAGTATTTTTGTGTGTGTGCAATTTGACATACATTTTTTTTATCAAGTTGCACATGAATCTAACATATTTACATCAGCCACATTATGAAAACTCAGTTTGTGCTCTACATAAATACATAAATGTATTAGTCACTATAAGGTAAGGATTTGAAGTTTACACAAACGTACTACAGGTCTTCAGAAAGGCCTCAGACTCCTAAGGGTTTTAAGGTGTTAAATATGGCTTATTTGCTTCTCATTCAAATGTAACACTGTTGCTCATGTACACCTCAAATTGATTCCCAGGTAAGACTCCTTTTGCGTTTCTGTTGTGTCTGTTTGTTTCTGGAAATAAAAGACAAATTAAAACTTGTAGTGAAAAAGATCAAATAAGTCTCATGAGACTAGAAAAACATTATATATGTAATTATATACTGTATATTATTATATATCATATTTGTGAGCAATAACATGCACCTGCGGATTGATATTTGATTTCTATTTGTTACTTTTTATGCTTATTTAGGCTTTTTATGTTTCTTCTATCCTCTTTTGGGCCTTTATGTGGGATCTCATGTATCTATTATTTGCTTTGTAGCTGATTCAGCCCAAATATACCAAAAGCATATGATTCCTCTTTTTGTGTTGTCCTGATATCTAAAATTAAACATGAGTTTGACTCTGCCATGTGCTTTTTGCATTTCTCCTTTGCTTGGTATGTTATCAACTAAATATATTTTACTTCTCAGTAGTTTTATATGCAGAAAAACATTTCTCATGCCTTATTTTGTACTTAGTGACGTTAATCGTAGTCCTTTACTTTGCTTTCTCATGCCTAATTCTGATGCAATCAGCATGTTTTTTTTTTCAGCTCAAAGTTTCCCACCGTTAGTATACAGATAGTGTTATAGATATATATTACACACTCCCACACACACTCTATGAATGGCATTTAATTATTTAATTTTTATCGTGATACCTAAAAATGTTGTGCAATTCACAAGAGCAAAAAAACTGAAGCAGGCCACAGACACACATACTACAGAAATGTAGCACATACTAGTCTACACATACATTTTTACTACAGGAAAGAGGCCACAGGAATTGTTTTTCAATATAGTTTTTCTTTCTTTTTACATTATGTGCCTGATGTTTACTGGGTGCAAGTCAAAACATCTCTGGATGACAGGTCTTTTTCAGATATGAGATTTGTCAGATTTCAGGCTGCATCAAATTTTATGTAAATGTTTCTTATGACTTCATTCAGACACAATCATGGCATGTTAAAAGAAATGTGATACACACAATATTTACCATTCTTGCAATAATTCTACAGTACATGAAGGGACGTTCATAGTGGATAGCAAAGGAAGAATTTCATTGTACTCTAGCAAGAGAAAGTTGAATTTTTACCAGTGACTGGGTCAAATGAGCATTTATGAAGAGGGATAGTTATACAGGTGCATCTCAATAAAAAAAAGACTTTCATCAAAAAGTTGATTAATTTCAGTCATTCCATTTAAATTGTGAAAATCATATTATGTAGATGCATTCCACACAGACTGATACATTTCAAGTATTTATTTCTTTTAATTTTGATTATAACCCAAAATTCAGTATCTCAAAAAATTACAATATTATTAATACCAATAATAAAAAAGTTAATACATAAATGTTGGACCACTGAAAAGTGTGAACATGGACAACAACTCCAAGTTGCTCTGATAGTGGCTTTTGCTTGGCAGAAGTGTCGTTGCTTCTGGTGTCTCACATCTTCCTCTTCACAATACCCCATAGATTCTCCATGAGATTTAGGTTGGGCAAGTTTGCTGGCCAATCAAGCTTGGGGTTACCATGGTTTGCAAACCAGGTATTAGTATTTTTGGCAGTGTCGGCAAGTGACAAATGCTGCTAGAAAATGAAATCAACATCTAAATAAGGCTGGTCGGCAGAGGGAAGCTCCCCAAACCACCACTGACTCTGCTAACATTACACTGGACCTCAAGCAACTTGGATTCTCTGCTTCTCCTCTCTTTCTCCAGCCTCTGAGCCCTTAATTTACAAATGAAATGAAACATTTACTTTCATCTGAAAAGAGGACTTTGGCCCACTGTGCACCAGTTCAGTCTTTTTTTGTCCTTAGCCCAGGTAAGTCACCTCTGTACACATTTGTGCATTTTGGCTCTTGACACTGAGCAAGAGCCAAGATACTCTTGCTCAGAGAGCATCAGTCCACTCCTTGTGAATCTCCCCCAAATTCCTGAATGGGCTTTGTTTTTTCACTCCTGCAGTTAACCCTGTTGTTTGGTCCTTCCTAAATAAGTCTCAACCACTGGAGCCAGCAGCAACTATTTCTCACATCAATATTTAACTAAATTAACAATGCTGGTGTGCTTTTGACTTATCTAACTTAGAAAGCAGAAGTTTCTATTCAGTAACACAAGCAGTAATTCACTCACTCCATGATCTTACTGCTGCCGTGTCCTTTCTCTGTTCCTACAGTTTTAAAAACAATTCTCCCATGAACACTTACCGTACATTCTCTATTGAGAATTAGAAATAAATAAAGGTGTTAATTTAACCTTATTTAAATTGTAAGAAAATATCAAATAATAGCCACATTTATTATTTTTGTTTAGCTAAAAATATATATTCAGTTATTGATCAAGGAACTGCACTTCCATGCCTGACCACATTTTTTTTTTAATTGTAAGCAATAACTTCCTTACTGCGTGACATATTTGATAAACACTTTATGCAAATTAGCAGTTGCTGCGACTATAAATGTCTTAAGAGCTACTCAGAGCATTACTATCTTCTCTGAATAGACGACAGCAAAACACTGAGTACAAGTTTAAGTAGAAAGTGCTACTTCAATAAGGTAAGATGATGGGCTTCACTACCTAAATCTAACTTTCCTGACTAATTATTAAAGAATATTTTATGCAAAGAAATGATTTGATATTATAGTTGTTGCAATAATTGTTTTCTTTAAATAGTCATGGATTCCAAATTCATGAATGTAGCAGAGCTGCGAAGATCTCTGTATCCAGGCATGTTGTGTGACTGCTGCACAGACTCCTTTATTCCAGGTACAATTTACATGACTGACAATGTGTAATTTCTATTAGTTAAATATAATTTAAGATTATTTTGTGCATTCGTTTGCAGGTTTATGGTGATTAAAATCAGTAGTAATTCATGCTACTGTATATCATTACAGATAATATGCAATAATATGGACGAAGACATTAGACTTTCCACCAAAACCACTGGAAAATTCATACCAAAATAAAATTTAAATAACTTTTTTTTTATTATATTGGTCACTTTCATAGTATTAATTGTTTTATTATGTTAATTAAGAAATCCAGTAACAGAAAATATGTAAAAAAAAATAATAATAATAATAAAAAGCATTTCAATTTAAATTCTATTTTTATATTGTCATTATTCACCAGTAGGCAGCAATAACCACATATGCAAAGTAAACGTCTGTAAGTCTAACCTCATGACTTTGGCTAAATCATATGCATGCTTACATTAAGTACATCATCGCCCTGGTTCTTAGCTTTCAGAGTAAAAAAAAAAAAGATGGAGACTTGCATTGGGCATATGCAGGAAATCAGCATTCAATTGGCCTGTGCTATTACATAACCCTGTATAATTAATTAACTTTTTTTTTCTTTTGTTCTGATTTATACCACAATTATACGCTTATAACTTTTTTAAATCAAGAGCAATGTAACATTATGTAACAAATCACCAATGCAAATATTAAAATATAAAATATTATAAAGGATAAAAGGGTAGAGAAACTTGAAGTAGCTCAAAGCTATGCAAACTTTAAGTCTAAAATTTGTCATTTGTGCGCATAATGTCATTGACAATTCAACACTGAAATGGTTGTTTCATGGTCACAAATAAAATAGACATTCAAAGATAAAAGTGGGAGGGAAGGAAAACGAGAAAGAACTGAAATACTGTTTTCCCTGGGAACAAAATCCAAAATAGAAAGAATTAACATTTAAATTGTGAGAATATATAAAATAATAGTAATTATTATTATTATTATTATTTTTTTTTTTGTATTTTTTTTTTTGTATAGATAAAAATATGCATTCAGGTTATCTATTAAGGAGGAATGAGTGATGTGTCTCACACTTGGTTTCCAGCAATATGGAATGTACTGGATAAAAGTCTAAAATGTTGCTTCTGCACGTCCGACCACAAATTTTAAAAACTGTAAGCAATAACTTCCTTATATTTCATATATATTTAGTCCAACACTTTATGCAAATTGGTGGTTGCTGTGGCTATAAATGTCGTAAGGGCATGCAGACCATTACTTTCTTCTGACAGTCTCTGAATAAAAAAAAGCAAATCACCGAGTACAATTTTTAGGTAGAATGTCCTACTTCAAAAAGTACTACAAATAAGGTAAGATGATAGGCTTCATTGGCTAAGTCAAACTTCTCTAATTCTTCTCTAAGTCTAATTCTGACTAATTATAAAATTGATACTAAAGCATATTTTATACAAAGAAAAGGATTTGATATGAATGATGCAATAATTATTTTTCTTTAAATAGTCTTGGATTCCAGATGCATGAAATTGGCAGCGCTGGGAAGACCTCTGTATCCAGGCATGTTGTATGACTGCCGCACAGACACCTTTATTCCAGGTACAATTTACATGACTTGCAATATGTAATTTCTATTAGTTTAATATACTTTAGCATTTTAGAATTTTTGTTTAAGGTTTATGGTGATTCAAATTAGTAGTAATCCATATTATAGCATTATAAAATGCAATAATGATATACACGAAGACATTAGACTTACATTAAGCAGCTCTTCACCTTTTTTTAAACTTTCATTGAAAAAAAGAAAATTGCTGGAAATCAGCATGCAAGTGGCCTGTGCAATGACATAAACCCAGACTTTTTTTTTTCAGACTTTTCTGATTTATACCACAATTATATACTGACATTTTTTTTTAATCAAGAGCAATAGTAAATGTGAGCAATGTCTTTCAAAGACTTCATAATTAAGGATTTTAATATTGTAAAACAACTCTATGTAAAAATATTGTAAAGGATATGAGGGCATGGAAACCTGAAGCAGCTCAAAGCTTTGCAAGTTTAAAATTTGCCATGTGTGTACAAAATGTCATTGACATTTTAAAATGGTTATTTGAGCCTCACAAATAAAATAGACATCAAAGGATAAAAGTGGGAGCAAGGGAAGAGAGAAATAAAATGAACAAATGGGGAATCAGTTTTTTTTTTTTCAGAGCGAATGCATCACAGAACACTACTAGAGCTAATAAATGGCTTTTCTTCCACCTACTGAACAAGGAAAACCCTTTTTATATCATCAAAACAGTCCATAATTTAGGTTATCTACATAATTTGTCTTCAAATAACAATTTGATAATTATAATCTTGTGTCTGACAACTAGAGCTGTCAGGTAATATGTCATTCACCATATAGTAGCAGCTTAAGTACAGAGATAGGGTATGGGAGGTGGTTAGCTAATAATAATTCCAAAAAAAAAAAAAAAAATAGTTGTTTAATTAAAAAACGGGTATGAATGTTTCTATGACTTTAGGGTATAAAGTCAGATCTCGGAAAATTGGAAAAACCTTACTGGTCTGTTACCAAAAAACATTGGGCTATGTTCCCACTACTAGTCACATTGCTCAAGTTAATTTTTTGATCAAATCAGATTTTCATGTCATGACAGTTCACACTTATAATTACAAATAACTTTTATATGATTGGAATATGGATGTGTCATAATGTGATTTCTCGCAGTCCAGAAAATGAGTACAGTGGTTTTCAGTCTTATTCCTGGAGGACTATTACACATTTAGGATTTTAGGATTTAGGATTTTAGGATTTTAGCATTTAGGATTTTAATTAAGGTATTATGCAGGTGCATCCTTGAAAATCTGAGGTTATTATGTTACTTGGGGACCCGTAGATATAGCTGTTCCTGGTGCAGAGCTTGTACTGCATGTAGTAGCTATTTAAATAGTAACTACTTGTGATGCATCTATAATTTATCATGCTTTTGTTTTAGGTGTTACTTTATGGGACAAGAAAGCATTACGTGATGATCTTGACGTGCATGACCAGACTAAAACATTTGTCAAGTTTGCTGCCTCTGACACTCTCAGTGAAAAGTCTAAACTCCTAGATGCTAGTGCTTCCCTTAAAGCCAGTTTCTTAGGTGGCTTGGTGGAGGTTGGAGGATCAGCCAAGTTTCTGCATGATACCAAATCCTCAGCACGTCAGTGCAGAGTTACTATGCAGTACAGCCAGACAACAAAATTTGAACAACTCACTACTAAGGAGTTTGGAAAGATCACCTATCCACAAGTATTTGACCAGAAAACAGCCACTCATGTAGTTACAGCTGTACTTTATGGAGCTCAGGCTTTCATGGTGTTTGATTATACAAGTAAAGAAAATCAGTGCAAACAGGCTGTTGAAGAAAACCTTCATGCAGTGGTCAAGAAGATCCCTACCATTTCCATAAAGGGGGAAACATCACTGAAGATGACAGAAGAGGAAAAGTTTCTGGCTGAGAACATGAGTGTCATGTATTATGGTGACTATAAACTCAACAAAAATCCCACCACATACATGGAAGCTCTGGAAGTGTACAAAACATTGCCAAATCTAATGGATGAAGGAAAGAATGATGGTGTACCACTGACTGTGTGGCTGTATCCACTTACACTTTTGGATGATAAGGCTGCCAAATTGGTAAAAGAAATCAACTCTAGCCTGGTAGAAAAAACAGAAGAACTGCTGGAGGAGCTAGAAAAAGTAGAGAGACAGTGTAATGATTTAAACAAAAATCAAACAATGGACAAATTTCCTGATGTTAAAATCCGAGTGGAAAAGTTGCAGAACTTGCACAGAAATTATAAGATATCATTCCAGAATGCACTGGCCAGAGTTTTGCCAGCTATTCGGAGTGGGGAAAAAGAGGACAAGGCACTTGGGGACATCCTGAACTTCCATCTCAGATCACCCTTTACTGCTAACAACACAAACAAATGGGTAGATGACATCACAACTGAATTAAATATACTGAGTTTCTATACAAGCGAGCTGAAGAACCTGGCAGTTGTGAAATCACCAGGGTCACTCAATTCCATCCTCTTTGATCCTGATGTTGATGTGGTGGTCTGTTTGTCTTTTACATCTCTGAAGTATGAAGACTCCTATCTAGTGACGATTGAAGACTTTCTTAATTCTAAAGAGTGTACAAACTTTGAGAAAGAAAGTGTGAAAGATCTCTTTCCTCAAGCAAATTCTTGGTTCACTTCTCCTGACATCGCTGAGAAAATGAGACAGGATCTCTCTCTCTTTACAAGTTTTTTAAAGGCAAATGCAAATGATAAGAGAATGAAGTTCATCATTGGTTCCATCTCTGACGCCAGCAATCCAGGAACCTCCATCCGACTTTATCAGAAAAGCCGCCTGATGGACCCTAAGTTCCAGCCTGTATCCCAACCTCCCCCACCCGTAGTGGAGACCAGTGATGATAAAGTCCTCCTAAAGCTTTCAAAACCCCCAACTGGAAAGATGGTACAGTTCAGAGTTGAGTACAAGATGACACCATCAATTGATTCAGCAGCTGATGCTAATGAATGGTCAGTCACAGACACTTCAGATGCCCAGACCAGCTTTACACTGATTCAAATAAAGGAAGCAGGACACTACTGTGTCCAATACAGAGCTGTCAGTGATGTGGGAGTGAGTGAAGCTAGCGACTCTGTCGCCTTCACTTTTCAGAAAACGGCTGAAGTGAGTGAAGCTAATGACTCTGTCTCAGTAATTATTTAATTATACACAAATTACAAATCACTTTACATTGATTGTATTATCAATCCGAGGGATGCAACAATGCAGTTAGCTGTGGTTCAGTTAATTTTTGATTACCCAGGCTGTCAGAGTATTCCATTCCTAGGCATTTTATGCAAATTTCAATGAAATAGTGAATTAGGGTTCATTGTAGACATTCTTTTTTTGTTTACCCATTTTCTCCTCTTCTTCAATATAAGGAAGTTATTCAACACAGAAACCGAAATGGCCCCATACCACAGACTTGAAACACAGCGGCACTTCCTCATATTGCTGCTGTTAAAGTTGTGTGAGAAATCTAAAAGCAGTACTGTCAGCCCCCCCCCCCCCCCCCAACTTTATTGCATAATGATTTGATACTTGCTCATGAGGAGGTATTTCTTCATCCCGGCATGTTGACTTAGAGGCACAAACAAACAGCCAGTTCAATATAAATTAATGCATGGCAAGTATTGTGCTAGAGTAAGGACAAAATGATTAAAAGATATAGACCCAGTTCAACAAGTGTTGTGCATGCAAAGGAAACTGCTATGCAAATATTCTTTTTTGTTGTTGTTGTTGTTAGGGCTTTCAATAGCAGTTAGTGTGTGGACGCAGTCACAGTTGCGACACAACATTTATTTTTATGATTGGGCGTCATCGATTACAGTATATCCCATTTGCATTCACCGATTTTGCCATTTCTACCATCATATTAAACTAGTTACACAAAACTGAAAATTCACAAGTGCGTATTGAACCATGGCTGCCGTACTGAAGGGTTTAGTGTTATAGTGACAGTTGTGGCATCCCTACTGTATGCATTGTATATTATCAGTCTGCCTTTTAAATTACTATTGGCTTTCGTCATGTGCAGTTTTCAGTTTTAAAGTTCTCTACTTTTCTCTGAATGTCCTCTTGCTCTAGTTTAACAGTTTTTGCAGTCCGCTTCTTGCTTACCTTAAGTTCTCTTTGTTTCTTTTGTAAGAAACTAAATGCTGGCATCATACGCTCCAAGATTTTTTTCATGCATTCTGATGACCCACAACCTGTTCCCACCACTGTAAGTAACATTATCATTAAATCTTCATAATGTCAATAGATAGAGAAATATATATTTTTGATAATTTAACAACATGATTAAAGATTTTAAAAATGAATTATACTCAACCACAACAGAGAAAATCATATTTGGGATCAATTCCTGGAGGTTTGAGACCTGGTATGGCTTTGTTTTTCCAAGGGGTTGTCACTTCGGATTGTGACAGGTATGTTAAATATTTTTATACTGCATGACAGTTTAAATGAAAACCAATATGGAAGAGATTATTTAAAGTTGCTCACTAGAATCTGGTGTAGTCTCAGATAATTCAATGTTAGAATTTTTTTTTTCAGGTTTGCTATAGATTTGCAGATTGATCTGAAGGACCCAGCGGACATTGCTTTCCACTTCAACCCTCGCATGAACTCTGTGGTCCTTAACAGCCGCAGAAAAGGGAAATGGGATAATGAAGAGATTCATGGATGCCCATTTGCCAAAGGAGGAGCTTTTGATATCATCATGGTTATTAAAACAGAATGCTATGAGGTGGGATATTATAGAAAAATTAAATTTGAATTAATTAAATAAAATTAAAGCTCTAGGCATTTGGATAAAATACATTTGTATTTTTTTTTTCAGGTGATAGTAAATGGCCTGGAATACTGCACATTCAATCACCGTATGCCAGTGGACAAAGTGACTGCAGTTACAGTCTGGGAAGGTGTCTGCATGAACATTGTTCACATTGTTAAAGTAAATATTTTTTTGTTTTATTATAAAGTTCTGTAGTTAAACCATTTATTGTCATGACTATCAAGAAGTAGAGTTTTTTTTTTCACAGTAACCCATATTGTGTGTGTGTGTGTGTGTGTGTGTGTGTGTGTGTGTGTGTGTGTGTGTGTGTGTGTGTGTGTGTGTGTGTGTGTGTGAAATTAAATAATAAATACTGTAGTACACTGTTTGGAGAGTTCAAGTTCAAGTTCAAGTAGGCTTTTATTGTCATTTCAACCATATACAGTTAGTACACAGTGAAACGAAACAACGTTCCTCCAGGACCAGGGTGCTACATACATGCAACAACATAAATTTACAACATACATTTTACATTTTAAGTTACTCTAAAAGAACTATCAATATTCATACAAAAATACACAATAGACAAAGTGCACGTGCAAATGTGCAAACAAAGAGGTACATGACAGACACAACAATGTAAGACACAGCAGTATTTTTTTTTGATGTAGGATGAATTGAGGTAGTGGGAAGAGCAGCAGTAAACAATTTACATTGACAAGAGTAGTTTGTGCAAATAGCAATAAATATTGTGCAAAAAAATTGCGAGGAGCAGCACAGGTAGGTAGGTATGAGCAGATTGAGATGGATGTATATCAGTGTGATTGTGCGTGTGTGTATATCGGTTCAATCCAGATGTTATTTTAGTTCGTCTGAGTGATTTGTGTGTGTGTGTGTGTGTATCAGTCCAGTCCCTTTGTGTTTAAGAGACGGATGGCTTGCGGATAAAAACTGTTTCTCAGTCTGGATGTGAGTGCCCGAATGCTTCGGTACCTTTTTCCAGATGGCAGGAGGGTGAAGAGTGTGTGTGAGGGGTGTGTCAGGTCAGCCACTATACTGGTGACTTTGCGGAT
>JAAGKR010003303.1:0-76711 GCA_011419295.1 Clarias macrocephalus
TCCAGAAGACAGACTACAGGTGGAATTGATCAGACGGCAGAAGGCCTTCCAGAACTGGGAGGTGAACTGGGGCCCCCTGTCCGAGACGATATCCCTTGGGAACCCATGCAGGCGGACTACGTGTTCTAATATCAGCTCGGCTGTGTTTTTGGCTGACGGGAGTCCGGGGAGGGCTACCAGGTGGACAGCTTTGGAGAACCGGTCGACGATCGTGAGGATGGTGTTCTTCCCCTCGGAAACCGGCAGGCCCGTGATGAAGTCGACGGCAATGTGCGTCCAGGGCCGACGGGGAACTGGGAGTGGTTGAAGTTCTCCCGGGGATGGTTGGTTGCTGTCTTTGGCCCGGGCGCACACTGGGCACGCCTGGACAAACTCATCAACGTCCTTCCTCATGTTGGGCCACCAGAAGGCGCGTCGAATGAATTGTAGTGTACGGTGCCTTCTGGGGTGACCTGAGAGGAGAGAGGAGTGCCCCCATTGAAGCACCTCTGACTTGACGGTGTTGGGTACATAGAGTCGTCCAGGCGGCACGCCTGCCGGTTCGGTCTCCGCAGCCTGTGCCTGGCGAACCCTCATCTCTATGTCCCAACGGAGTGGTGCGATGATCTTGGTAGGTGGTAGGACAGGCGCGGGGTCCGCCCGGGGGCGATATGACAGGTGGAAATTGTAGTCCTCAAAAAATAGAGCCCACCGCGTCTGTCTGGGGTTCAACTGTTTCAGCGACCGGATGGTGATGAGGTTCTGATGATCAGTCCAGACAATGAATGGCTCTCTGGTGCCCTGGAGCCAGTGACGCCATTCCTCCAAGGCCCACTTTATGGCCAGCAACTCGCGGTCCCCTACTCCGTATCGCTGCTGAGTGGGGTCAAATTTTTTGGAGAAGAAGCCGCAGGGGTGCAGCTTTTGGTCTGGACCTCGTTGGGAGAGAATCGCCCCGGCGCCCACGTCCGACGCGTCCACCTCCACAACGAATGGTTTATTGGCATCTGGATGAAGGAGGATGGGAGCCGTAGTGAATCAGCGGCAAAGTTCACGGAAGGCGGTAATGGTAGTAGAGGTGAGGTGAAAGGGGTGAGATGATGGACGTGTCAGAGCAGTTAGTGGAGCTGCAATAGTACTGTAGTCCCGGATAAAGCGACGATAGAAGTTCGCAAACCCGAGGAAACGCTGGAGTTGTTTAAGAGTCCTGGGTAGGGGCCAGTGACTCACAACCTCCAGCTTCGGGTCCATGGCCGCACTCTGGGGCGAGATGACAAAACCCAGGAACGTGGTGGAGTGCTCGTGAAAAGCGCACTTCTCCAACTTACAGTACAGCTGGTGGGCGAGCAATCTCTTCAGAACCGCTCTGACGTGTTGTACATGTTGTACATGAAAGTCCGGGAGTATATGAGGATGTCGTCTAGGTAGACGAACACCCATCGACCTAACATGTCTCTTAGAACGTCATTGATGAATTGTTGGAAAACCGCTGGAGCATTGCAGAGTCCAAATGGACTTTCATAATGACCGGTGGGAGTGATGAAGGCCGTCTTCCACTCATCGCCCTCCCTGATGCGCACCAAGTTGTAGGCGCTCCGGAGGTCCAACTTAGTAAAAATGGTGGCACCAGAGAGGGCGTCCAGGGCAGAGTTGGTAAGAGGCAATGGATGTCGGTTCTTGATGGTGATGTTGTTGAGCCCCCGATAATCGACACATGGACGTAAGTTGCCGTCGCGTTTCTTCACAAAGAAGAACCCTGCGGCAGCAGGCGAGGAAGAAGGCCGGATGGTACCTTGGCGCAGTCCGTTGGAAACATATTCCTCCATCGCCTGCGTCTCGGTGGCAGATAAAGAGTAGAGGTGGCCGCGGAGTGGCATGGAGCCTGGCTGAAGGTCGATGGCAAGGTCGTAGGGGCGATGAGGAGGTAGGTGGGTTGTCCGTCTCTTACAAAACACCACAGCCAGGTCTCGGTAGGCGCTCGGGATGGCGTCGGTGTCGACCTCGGGGGCCTCGGACCCCCTAGAACACGTCCCAGCCCGGGCCCGTAGGCAGAGTTCAGAGCAAGTCGGCCCCCATTGTAGGATCCGACTTTGTGTCCAGGATATGAGCGGGTCGTGACGAAGTAACCAGGAATGTCCGAGAATGAGGGGAGGTGATGAGATGGGGGTGAGGTAGAAGTGAAGCTGTTCCTGGTGTTGGCCGATGTTCATGGTGATGCATTGAGTTTGGAAGGTGATGGGGCTGGAGGAGAGGGGCCGACCGTCAACAGGGCTGGGATAACGCCTCGATCTTTACCCCCAGTTTCTTGGCATAAGAAGAGTCAATGAAGTTACCAGCAGCACCGGAGTCGACGAAGGCGGTACTTCCAACTCGTTTGTGGCCAAACTGGAGGTGTACTCTTACCGTGAGACGGGAATCATTGGTCAGGGTGGTGGAGAGGGAGATGGAACCCGATGAGTCACTCACTTCTCACCGGGGCTGCGCATTTCCCGGGCGTAGAGGACAGATGGCCCGGTGATGCGCTGCTGACCCGCAATACGCGCAGAGACCCTCTCTAAATCGTCGTTCCCGTTCTGCAGCGGTTAAGGAGGCGCGCCCTAATTGCATGGGTTCCCCGGCTCCGGTGTCAACCACGGCGGGAGGTGGAGAACCGATGGATCCGGTAGGACGTCTTGGAGGCCTTGGCGGAGGACCGCGACTTCACTACTGAGCTGATCGATCAACTTAGCATGCTGGTCAACCACATCGCAGAGGTGAGCGTAATCCGCTGGGTTTACTGCTGTCGGCTCAGTCATTCTGTCAGAGACAAACGGAGACGGACCAGAAGACTAGCAGTTACCCCTGTAGCGTAGATGGTAAACCCAAACGCAGAAGTAGCGCGAGTAGGCAGGATAACCATGCTGTTTATTTTTAGAACTCTCTCGGAACGAGAGCAAGAGCTTACACAAATAAACCCGCGTTCTAATAATACACACTCAATCGAAAGCGAAACCCAAGAAAGTGAGTACTCACGATTAGGCGAACAGAGCGTCGGCGATAGCATGGGCAACTCAATGACTGAGCGATGTAAAGCGCCATCTTGTCTCCTTTTATGCTTCCTGAATCGCGACCGTCTTACTTCCGGGTCCTCGTGCCGGCCGCGTTAGGAGTGCGCATGACACCATTTCACTTCTGTTTACTCACAAATACATATGGGATTAACATCACAAAAGAAAACATAATAGTTCTTCTTACAGTGCTAACCATTGACAATATATATATATATATATATATAAAACACTCTGTTCAGCAAAGATGAGTATTTACAAAATGTGTGTAATTGTGAATGTAGCACTTGACTCGCATAATAATGTGCAATAATTGTATTGTGTAGTTATAAATAGCATCATTTATAACTACACAATACAATTAGTTTTAGCATTGTAAAACATTTGCAAACTGCCTTTATGTAACATGCACATCCTCCCTGCTGCACACACAACCTTCTCTTTCTCTGAATTAAAAAAAAAAAAACTTTGTTGTTGTTTTGATTTGTTTTTCCTCTTCTGTTTCATTGCAAATGAATCACAAAATTCATAAATTTACTGATTTTATTCCATAACACTGCATGTTCTTACATCTTACAGTAGTTGTACTGTTACTTTGATCCTTTGGGCATTTGTATTAAGTATTTAATTTTCTCCTTGGTCGCAAAATGTTTAAATAAATTTCATTAATAGATACTGAATGAGACTAAAAGCAGACACGGTTCATAGACAGAGAGATCAAGCCTGTTCATCATGTTTTTATACCACTTAGGCATTATTTGCTTAGTCATCTTGTGGAACATTTCTGTGTAGTTGTAAGAGATTTTTCATATAAAATATGAATAGACCAAGCTACTAGTTTATTCAACTACAAAACTTAACATTTTTTACAGTAGACTAATGTGATTTATGTACAACTGTATATCAGAGTCTATAGGGCCTTTTTCTAAGTTAAAACACTTATCTGTCCAATTATACAGTAAACCCATAATAGAACACTTTTTCATTTCATATGTTCATCTCAATTTGCCTGTTTCCACACACTACCTAGTTGTTCCTTCTAACTGCCACATACTGTGCACAACCTTACAGAGGCCCTCAGTCGTGTTGATCTGAATGACGGGTGAGAGTAACACCATCCCGAGAGCTCTCTACAGATGTCTGTTTCATCATCAGTATTTAACCTGATGATAGTATTTAGCCTAACAGAAGAAAAATCCAGAACCATATGTTTCCTAACAGCTGCTTAAACATTGAATTGAGTCGATTCATTCAATGTTATGAACCAGCTCTCTTTTCTCTTACAAGAAAATATTTTTTACAACTTCATGCTCTGGCCCAGTTCAGCTTTGATCAAATCTAGCTACAGTACTGTGTTCTTTGGTGGCCTCAGTTTTTTTTTTTTGCACCTAACTATTCCAAGCATGATTGAATTCTCTAATTAATTTGATTGCATAGGATGGCCGAAATAAGCAATTCAATATTTTGAGATATGTTTTTTTGTTTTGTTTTATTCCAGTGATGTGTCATGGATGAATGTATGATGAGCAGGTACTGGTGTTCCTATTAAAAGCACCCATTTTGACACAGTTTGTGACAGACATCTGTTTGTAACATTTCCGGCAAATCTAAAAAACAGTAGTCTACCTTTTTTTTTTTTTTTCATTTTGAGCGCATTGTTATTTTGGAGAAATTATAATCATAATGGTTTTATTTGTTTTTCCACCAAAAAGTCGAACCCTAAAGCGGGGAACAGCACTGTTTATATGCAGATGTAACAGTTGTGGATGATCCGGTGCTTATAAAATCTGTTAATCCAGTCCAAGATACAGAGTTCTTTAGTATCTCAGTACATTAGTTTAAAAGGATTCCTGAAAGATTCCCTGCCTAGAGATATATAACTGATTTTGAATGGCCTTTTAGCTACTTTTTTATTTCTTATCATCATCATGCAGAATGCACTTGTGGCATTTCCACACTGACATGCAGCAAGAATTATGAGTATAATTTTAATGAATACCAACTGAGAAACGATGAGGAGCTTCTACACACCATCAGCTCCCATAATCCTCCCTATACTATCACACTGATCAGATTAAAAAGCCTAATAAAAAAATCTTTCACATCAGAAAATACATCAAGTCAGATAATAAGAATAAAATTGAGTTAAGGGGCAAAGAAATGGCTTTATACTCCATTAGGATGAATGCAAAACTGCAAATGTGTCTTTTGTAAATGGAATGAACAACATTAAGGAATAAAATAAAGCTGTATAAGTACAATCATTTATTCTGCATTATATTTTCAATAACTCTCAGTAACTGCTAGTCAGGGTCATGGTGGAACTGGAGCAACTGAGTACACAAAGGGAGGATACGAATATAGTATCAAATTTCTCTCATGTAAAACTAGTTTATGCTTTTTACCAGGTAACAAGAAGCGTCAAACAAGTACAAACAGGTAAGAGGTGAAATTGTGCTACTTATGTAGCCAAGATATGTTTGGGTGTCTTTGTCTGTGTAACACAATATGGTTTTAGGTGAGTGTGTGAGGATGTACAGTGAGTCACTTTCTGCACCACTGCCATACTTTCCCCTTCCAGTCAACTTCACATAAATATGCTTCAATACAACACTTATCTTCCTTGTTTTCTAGACCAGAACAAATCCATATATATCACTGAGCATCAACTATACACTAGTCAAACAAATGATAATATTGGTATTTTCAAATTGATTAATTACTACACAATGCCAAATACAAAAGCTAAATATGCATGTTGGTGTTATATGTGTGATTAAAAAAATACACAAATAATAATTTAAAAAGTAACTCACACAGTTAGTCATGTTCAAAAGTTAGTACCCCCCCCCTTTTAATAGTGGGTCGTTTTTGTGTACAAAAATAAAAATAAAAATAAAAAACCTTTGACATTTTAGTTTTATATATATATATATATATATATATATATATATATATATATATATATATATTTTTTTTTTTTTTTTTTTACGAAGTTACTAGTAGACCGATGGTGGCTTAGTGGTGGCTTTGCGGCTGCCATGCAGAACAACCAGGTTCACTTTCCAGTCAATGCCCGACCCAGCTACTCGTTGCAGGGTGCCTTTAGTGCCTGTCCCAAGGCTGTTTTAATTCACTTTACCCTATAACAAACTTTACATAAAGTAGCCTGTAGTCATGATTATACAATTCATTATATACAAACATTTTGATTTCACTGTCTGTTCTGTTAATATATAGTCTGTTTTCACAAAGAGCACATTTCAAGATCTTTACCGAGGTCAGAGGTTATTTTTTATCAACCAATCACAGTCCTTGAATTGCTGCATCATCCCTAGCAACGGGGTCAACCACACCTCCTCACTAAGAAAGTTTTTGTACTTTCCTTACTCAGAGTTGCTCTAAGAAGTTTTCTAAATCACTTTTAGAAGCAGACTCACAGCTAGGACTTTTAACCCAAGATAGGAGCTCTCTGAGAGAATTCTAAGAAGCTTTGTGAATACGGGCCCTGGAGTCTATCCCCTATTCCATCACAGGGCATGCACACATTCACACACTTTGAGGGCGCCAGTTATCCTAACCGGCATGTCTTTAGAATGTGGGAGGGAACGGAAAACCTGGAGGAAACCAAAAACCATGCATGTGTAGAACAAGCAAACTCCTACACACAGACCCAAGACGGGAATCGAACCGTTGAACCTGGGGCTGCAAAGTGACAATGCTAACCACTACACCACTGTGTCGCCATTGTATCTATTTGTGCAGAAATGATTACTGTATGTATGAAAACAACAAACTGCACTTCCATCAGTTATTGAAGTAATTGTTTAATGGTGATGTGGATGATCTGTTACGATATGCCACTGGTCTGAAAGTTCATATTTTATTTTTTTTTTTCAAAGAGCTAAAGCACGACCAGAAACACCATCCCACCACCCCTCTTTATCTCTCTCTCTCTCTCTCTCTCTCTCTCTCTCTTATAGCTCCTCTGGTGATGGATTGGTCGTATCCTCGTCTAATCATTCATTTGTCTCCAGCGCAGTGTGTCCTCTGCTTGCTCTGATAAACATGTTAGAGCTCTCACTCGGGGCTTTTAATGGCTTGGTTGAATCCTCTCATTTAGTATCTACAGTACGAATGCAGCATCTATCTATTTCTCTCTCTCTCTTCCTATCTGTCTGTCTGCTCTATTTATCTGTCTATATATTACCCTGTCTCTATCTCTTTATCACTTTCTGGTTGTCTCTCTGTGATGTGATACATAGACTCAAATATGATATAATACTATGTGTTTGGCTTGCAATCACGTACTGCATCTATAGCAACAGTAGTATATGTACTAACCTGCATTCTCAGCACTGTCACTGCTATCCTAACATCTATTTTATATCACTGTTGGGCGCTTTTCCCTCCCTCCTTGTGTCTTGGCATGGAGTGTGAGCATTCTCTCCTAATCACTCGTTTAGCTCCAGGGCTGAAGCTCAAGCTTGTCAGAATTTCTGACACATGCTGCCAATTCATATTTTCTGTTTTCAAGGCTTTGGGTAGCACTCTTCTGCCTTTACTGTGGCCTCAGTGGAGCGTTAGGATTATAAGTACTGTAAGGGAAAAAAAAAACTCTTATGGGCATGCTGTTATAGGAAAATAATCCATGTTGGTGTAGTGATGTGTTGTAACTACCCTGAAGTCTTTAAATATAGTTTGTTTGTTTGTTTGTTTGTTTGTTTGATCAACTTATAGTCACCATCAATCATGTGGAGCAAGCCCATTTATAGTGCATCTGGAAAATATTCACAGCCACATTTTGTTATGTTATACTGTAGCCTCATTCCAAAATGGATTAAATTCATTATTTTTCTCTAAATTCTACAAACATAATACCCCATAATGACAATGTGAAAGAAGTTTGTTTGAAATCTTTGCGAAGGAGAACCTTCCAGAACAACAACCATCTTGTAGCATCATACTCAAAAAGACTTGAGGCTGTATTTGGTGCCAAACGTGCTTCAAAAACAAAAAAAATGTTTCTTATGGTCTGAGAGTTCGTCAGATGCCTTTTGGCAAACTCCAGGCAGGCTGTCATGTGCCTTTTACTGAGGAGTGGCTTCCATGTGGACAGGGGCGGATCTAGAAAAATATTCATGGGGTGGCAAGGGGGTGGCATTAAAATTATGAGCGCTGGCAACACTGAAGCAAGCATCCTTGCATGGTTTTTGGAGATTCAAGGAACATTATCCTTATTCGGTGTATGTGCACATTCTTACAATGTCCTATAAAAATTAAATAAAGGATGATGTGTGATTGACTTGAACCTGATATCTGGATTGGAACGTCAAATAAATTAAAAAAACTTTTTTATTTTTAGAACACTAGGACACTAGTGCTGGGGTGGCAAATGGGGTGGCAATGCTTTTTCTTAGGGTGGCAATTGCCACCCCATGCTACCCCGGTTGATCCGCCTCTGCATCTGGACACTCTACCATACAGGCCTGATTGGTGGATTGCTGCAGAGATGGTTGTTCTTCTTGAAGGTTCTGCTCTCTCCATAGAGAAACGCCGGATCTCTTTCAGACTGACCATCGGGTTCTTGGTCACCTCCATGACTAAGGCCCTTCTCGCCCAATTGCACAAGGAAGAGTCCTGGAGGTTTCAAACTTCTTCCATTTAAGCATGATGGAGGCCCCTGTGCTCATCTGGACCGTCAATGCTGGAGAATTTTTTTCTGTACATCGGCGGTCTACAGATGATTCCTTGGACTTCACGGCCTGGTTTGTGCTCTGACTTGCATTGTTAGCTGTGGGACCTTATATAGACAGGTGTGTGCCTTTCCAAATCATGTCCAATTAACTGAATGTACCACAAGTGGACTCCAATTAAATTGTAGGAACATCTCAAGGATGATCAGTGGAAACAGGATGCACCTGAGCTCTATTTTGAGTGTCATGGCAAAAGCTGTGAATACTTTTCACTTTTTTGAGTTTTTTTATTTTATTTTTATAATAAGCTCCTTTCATGTTGTCATAATTTGGTACTGTTTGTAGAATTTAGAGGCAAATAATGAATTGAATCCATTTTGGGTTAAGGCTGTAACATAATAAAATGTGGAATTATTTCTTCAGTACTTTGACTAATCCCCCCTCACCCACCCATTTATATATTTAAAAAATAATAATCCCCTGCCCAACTGTGTTTGACTGATGGCACTTCGTTAGTAACCTAGTAACCCGGTTATCCAATAACAGAAACTTACTTCAAAGCATTTTTTGTAAGTCGCTCTGGATAAGAGTCTGCCAAGTGCCTAAATGTAAATGAAAATAAAAAAAGTGAAGCGCCATGAATACTTACTGGATGCACTGTAGTTTCTGTTTTCATTCAAACCAACAGCTTTACCCCTGACTCTTACAAAGCACCGACATTGGAGACTCTTTCCAAAAGCATCTCATTATATTACCTTCATGAGGACAAGTGCATTAAAATAAACCTGTGTTTTGAGTTACAGTTGCACTAATGTCAGAGATGCTGTTATAGTAATTTATTCAACACCTTTTGACCAAACAGAAATGAGAATTAAAGAGCACTGTGGTGTAAAATATTAATGCAATACTTATCTACAGTAGATCTGAGCCAATGCTTTAGGGTTATTTAACTCAGTACATCTATTCCTGGTCATTTAGAGTTAAGAGCTGTGCATGTTTTTTTTTTTTTTCAAGACGCATTTTTTTACAGCCGTAATAACATATCTCATCCTCAGCTGCTTCTCCATCTTTAAACAGATTTGTTGCTGTACAGAGCTAATCTGCTAATACATATTTATTAGTGCCCTATAGGACCGTCTCTCTCTTACTTCTACTCAGATTGATCGTTACTATTCCGCACTAATCGCTCTCCCGTCTCTGGCATGGTGTGGACTGAGCAGAGATGATAAATATTTCCACAGTGAGTTTAATAACAGAGAAGTTACATACACATACATGTATGTACTGTAACACTGTGTGTGAGCTGTTATAGCCATGACTCTGCTGGAGAGGTAATGAGATCATGTTTATGTGCTTTGAGTCACTCACACTGACGAGTGAGCTGTGTATTTAGATCAAGTGTTAGTGTTGTAATCACTCTGTGTCTGTCTCATGGTGTGTGTGTGTGTGTGTGTGTGTGTGTGTGCGTGCGTGCGTGCGTGCGTGCGTGCGTGTGTGCGTGCGTGCGTGCGTGTGTGTGTGTACATATACAAAGTCTGTGATGAACCTTTTGGATTTTCTTGGTTTTCTGCATTAATTTGTCATAAAATTATACTCTATAATAAAACTATTGATTTTCAAAAACTGATCATGCAGTAACATTAGCTTACTATAAAAAAAATGGTAAAAAGTAACTTAATATGTCAAACCACACTGGGTAAGGGCATGACTAATAATAATAGTGTAACCAGCTGATTGATTTTTACCATTAAAAAAGAAAAGAAAAAAACTGTGTAAAAGTTTCAGTTACCTAAACATGCTAATCCACATGCTAAACCACCCACGGGTAGCATTTGAATTCCTTTTGCAATTTAAGAAAAAACATAAGCTGTGTAAATTTCTTTCTTTTTTTTACCACAGACTACGTGGTTTTAACTTACATTTCGGCTCCTTGTCAATAATAATACATTTTAAATTCGGCGCGAAAAAGTAAAACCTACCTTCACCGTCCGCTTCTTCTTCATTTTTTATCCTCGGCAGGCAAAGTAGGTGGTGCGCTACCGCCACCTAAAGGTCTGGATGAATGATGGAGAAAGTTTTTTTTTGTGTGTGTGGTTTTTGCTGACTTGACACTGAGGCCTGGCGATGCGCTGCACACTTCTCTAACACACTGGCCACTTGAACATTTGCAGGCTTGGAGCATGTGTGGGAGAAATTGTGGGAAATTATGTTTTATTAGAATCTATATGTACTGTAGGCTTAATTGAGTTGGCCATGAAAATATGTTGATAAATGTGTGTGTGTGTGTGTGTGTGTGTGTGTGTGTGTGTACATATGCAGTGGCAAGAAAAAGTCTGTGATGAACTTTTTGGAATTTCTTGGTTTTCTGCATTAATTTGTCATAAAATGTGACTTGATAGTCATCTAAGTCAAGAGTATTGACAAATATAATGTGCCTAAAATAATAACACAAAAGAATTCTCATCTTTCATGTCTTTATTGCGAACAACCATAAAAACCTCACAGTGCTAGTAAAAAAAAAAGTATGTGAATCCTTGCAGTAATATGACCTCAAAAAAGCTAATTGGAGTCAGGTGTTAGAATATCTGGAGTCTTGTTAATAAAATGTATTTGGAGGTGTGGACTAGAGCTACTATGACTGATTAAGAACCACTCAAACTTTTTGAGTTGGCTCCATGCAAGCAGAATAAGCTTATGTGAGCCATGCCTTACCAAAAATAGGTTTCAAAGGATCTATGATCAATTCTATTCAATTTTATTTGTATAGCGCTTTTAACAGTTGTCACTGTCGCAAAGCAGCTTTACACAATGAAAATAATTATTAAAGTTTGTATGAAATGTGAATGAATCAAAATGATCAGATAGTCCCTGATGAGCAAGCCGAGGACGATGGCGACAGTGCCAAGGACAAACTCCCTGAGATGGTAATATGAAGAAACCTTGAGAGGAACCGGACTCAACAGGGAACCCATCCTCATTTGGGTGAAAACGGATATCAGGAATTGATCTGCATCATACTGTGTGTTAGGAGGCTGGAAGTTCAGTGTAGCGGGAGATGTGTTTAAGTTAATATAGAGTCCAGTTCATTATTGGAAGTGGAACCGTCCCCAGTCACCACACGCATCCCAGGCAGACCATAAGGGGATCTCCATGCGACGAGATCTGCAACCAGAAGCGGAACACCAGGATGAGTCAGACAGGTCCAGAAGGCAGAGGGGGTCTGGATCACTGGCAGCTCAAGAGAGACATGTATAGCCCGACAGGGAGAGGGAAAGGTGAAAGTATATTTAGTGATCAAGTATTGTTGATTTACATAAAGTTGGAAAGGGTTACCAGTCTACACTTTGGGACTCTACCAAAAAGAGGGGCCCAATCAAAATGACCCATAGAGCAAAAGAAGACAGACGAAGATTTGAGGACATCATTAGAAATGGCAAACATTGAATAAACAGGGTGTCTATGGCTGGACCCCACGAAGGAAGCCACTACTTACTAAAAGGAACATTGCTGCATGCCTGAAGTTTGTGAAAGACCACATTGACACTCCATAGTTGTATTGGCAAAATATTTTGTGCACTGATGAAACTATGATTTAACTATTTGGAAAGAACATGCAGCACCACATCTGATGTAAATAGGGCACAGCATATCATCATGAAAACATCATTCCAACTGTAAAGTATGGTGGAGGTAACATCATGATTTGGGCATGCTTTGCTGCATCAGGGCCTCGCAAGCTTGCATTAATAGAGCGGAAAATTAATTCCTAAGTGTATCAAAAAGATTCTTCAGTAAAATGTGAGTGTACGTCAGGTAAAACTCTGTAGAAGTTGACAAGGACCTAAAAACACCAGAGCAAGTCCACAACAGAGCAATCCGCCTTTTGGAGTGGACAAGTCAGAGACCAGAACTCATCCAAATACAGATGCTATGGAATGACTTGAAGGGAGTCATACACATGAGGCGTCCTAAGAATATTGCAGAGCTAAAGCAGTTCTGCCGGGAAGAACATTCCTCTTGAACGATGTGCAGGTCTGATCCACAGTTACAAGAAGTGGCTGGTTGAGGTTATTGCTGCCAATGGGGGGGATCAACCAGTTATTAATTCTAAGGGTTCACTTACTTTTTCACTAACATTTTGAATGTTAAATGAGTGTGTTCAATAAAGACATGAAAAATTATTAGTTTAGCCACGTTATCTGTCAATACCCTTGACATGAGATGAAGATCAGATCACATTTTATAACAAATTAACGCAGAAAACCATGAAAATCTAAATTTATTGCCACTCCATATAAATATAGGCCATGTACCCTATCCCAGTGCACGAGGTGTCAGTCCATCATAGGGGACATTTATCAATGCCAATTAGCCTACTTTGTATGCCTTTGGACTATTGAAAATAATCCACCAAGCATGGGGAGAACATGCAAACTCCACACACACATATCTTAGGTAGCAATCGAACCCTCAACCCTGGAGCCTGGAGCCTGGAAATGCAAAGCCACAGTGCTAACCACTACCCCACCATATGTATATATACACACACACACTTACTGGCTCTCTCTGTTTTGCTGTTGTCTATCCACAGCAGCTCCAGGGAGTATTAACTTTATATACATTATGTTTTATATTTCCCTTCACTCTCCCTCCCAATCACTGGGGATACATTCCTAGCATTCTCTCCCAGTCAGTAATATTTCCCCTGTACATTATGGTACAATACTGTATGTACTCCGCTGTGTTAGTGCGCTGTGTACATTTTCCCTGACACTCTCATTGCAGCCTGGTTTCTGCCATTTCAAAGGCACATTCTGATTGCGTCGTACTTGATGAAGTGCCACAGTCTCCAGTCTCCAGTCTCCCTGATTGGATCGTGCTGTTATTAAAAGCCTCATGTGTAATTAAATGAGAGTAATACCAGATGAGTAGCTCAGTTACAGAACAGATCTCCTTTGTCCCATCTTCTGAAATCAGTTCTGTTGATGAGCACAAAAAAGTAAAATGATTAATACTTTTTTTTTTATGTTGATTAACCATAAACTAAGGAATTTATAGGATTATTCAGACAATATATGTGCTGTTGTCCTTGGCCAAAGACATTTGGCTGCAGACTGGGCTGATAGTAGCAAACCAGCCTGATAATGTTAGCAAAAGTGACCTGATGACTGAGTTTTGTTTTATAGTAGGGGTTAGATTTAGCCACAAAGTTAATGTTATGTAGCTAGCAAAAAATAAAAATCTAAATAAATTACACAAACACTGACAGCCATAACATTAAGATAACCTGCCTAATATTGAGTAGGTCCCCCCATTGTCACCAAAACAGTAATGACCCATGTGTCCTGACACCTTTCTATCACAACCCGAATTAAACTTTTCCGTAGCTGATTTTCTGTTCTTGGATCAATTGTCCTGACTAATGCAGCTTGGGAACATCCTACAAGTGCTGCATTTTTTTGGAGTTGCTCTCACACTGTCCTCTAGCCATCACAATTTGTTCCTTCTCACAACAGCTACATTTGTAATATCTCATTACAATGGCTGCTGGATGTAGGTGCATTAGGCTGCAAGTGAACTTTTTTCCTGCATTGTTATGGTGGCAAAGGAGGGGACCAGGTGCATATAAAATTATGGCTGATCTGTATATTATGAGAGTATCAACTTGTGTTTATGTTAGCTGGCAAACTACTTTGCTTTGTTGATTCTATCTGATTTTGGTTGTCAGCTTGAGACATCAGTGGCAGAGATCAGCTAAATGTCTAGCACTAGCTAAAAAAAGAGACTCTTGTATAAGACTATAGCTGTAGCTCGTGGTACTCAGCAATAAGGACAGTTACAGTAAGACTATAATTTTTTGTTTGTTTGTTTGTTTTTACTATCTTTCTGTATTACTAAGAAGACAATGATGATGTTAGCTAGCTAGGCAACACCTTAAAAGTCTCAAATAATGTATTTATTCCATCAAGGATGCATCCTATGTACTGTATACTGTAGCACATGGTTTGGGATACAGCCTTGTCCTGTATGCGATGTACAGTATATCCTTATATTTCATGGTAAATTGTTTCAACCTGCACTATATTAGGTAGCTTGTTACTATGAAAAGTTTATACTCAGTTGTGATTATTGATATAAAGTGAACCTTCTCTTTGATGACACAGATTTTGCTCCTTTTCCATACATAGCTTGCAATAGCATTTTTCTACCAGAGAGGGCACAAATCTATGGTATTACATCAAGTGATTAGGATAAATGAACATGTTTTATGTGTAATTTTTTTATTCCTAACGCCCACATAGCTAAGTTAGCAGTGTCACATTTAGGCTTTACATTAGGAAAACCAAAAATAAAGACAGAAAGAAGGCCATGTACAGGCTGAGAACATTCTACACCCACATGTCCCTGTGGTAAAATGTTTAATGAGGTGTGCAAATATTTTATGGCAAACAGGAAATGAAACTCTTCAGAGAACCACAAACTCTCTCTCTCTCTCTCTCCCTCCCCCTCTCTCTCTCTCCCCCCCTCTCTCTCTCTCTCTCTCTCTGAATTACAGTAACACTAAAGCAGATAAATCTACAGATGGATGACAAAAATGGCTCTGTCGTGCTTTGAGAAACATTTATTTATTTATTTATTTATTTATTTATTTATTCCACTTAGTTTTTTTTTATTTTAGGGTTCTCTTGTTGGGGGTCCTGTAGAGTGAGTTATCACTTCCAATCAATCCACTCTCTTCTTTAGACTTAGCCACCTTCACACTATAAGGAAACCTTTTCACTGCCGCAACGTCCTGGTGGTATTGTTTAGTTTCGACACTTGGTGTGTTAAAGCTCTCAGTTATCGATCGGAAGGTCGGTGGCTCGAGCCCCACCTCTGCTAGGTTGCCATTGTTGGTCTTTAGCAAGGCCTTTAACCCTGTCTGCTCCAGGGGTGCCGTAAAATGGCTGACTATGCTCCCTGACCCCTGCCTACTAACAAAGCTGTGATATGCAAAGAATAAAGAATTTCACTCTGCACTAATGTATATGTGATGAATAAAGGCTGAACTTAACTCTAAGTGAAGTTCAATATTTAAGTGACTCAAAGTTTCTTCCTGAACCAAATGCACTGCTGGTTCATTTCACACATATACAGTATTCAGTGGACAGTGAACAATGAGTGAAAAGATTTTTAAAAACCCAAATGAACAGAGCTGCAAGAAACTGCTTGACTTTAATAAGTGAATGGGTGGGTGGATTTTAAATAGAGAAACATTTCTGGACAGAAATCTGGCCACTTCATATGTCAAAATTATCCCTCATGCTCCCAGAACCGCTCTTGTACTTTTATTCAAGTCTTGGGATATTCCCGTGTCATCATCAGAGAAGAAAAACTCCATACTGTAGATGTGAAAACCTGGTCATTCAGTACATTCAGGTGGTCAGCTGACTTCATGTTATTGCCACATAACAATGCTGAGCTTTGTCCTGAGTAACTGAAGCAACCCCAGGTCATACCTATGTGAAATGGCTATTATGCATGATGGGTGCATTGCTTGATGCTATTCCCTTCTTACCCTTACACGCCAATCGCCCTGGAATAGGTTCAATCCGGAACGCATGACCTCATGACCTTTTTCCTCTCAGCAAACTGAATGTGCTAGGATAATTGAATATGAAATGGATAATTCTTGAGTCCTGGAACATGGCCGTCTGATCCGGGAAGGATATGTTCAAAAATATGATAACCTGGTCATTCAATACATTCAAGTCATTAACATTGCTAGTCTAGACCTGAGCAACTTAAGCAACCCCATATCATGGAATGTACTCAATCTGGACTCATCAAAACCCCACATGACCTTTTTCCATTGCTTCAAAGTCCAACCCTTATGCTCCCTAATAAGGACCAAATTTAACCAAATTTAACCATTCATTGTCTATACCATTTATAGTGCCAACCCATCGCATGGCACAAGCACACACAACTATACATTACAGTTTTTGGACTATTGGAGTCATACTGTAGGAACCCCACCAAGCATCGGAGAAAATACAAACTCAATGCACACACACACACACACAGATTAGAGGTGAGATTTAAACCCCCAGGCCTAGAGGTGTGAAGCAACACTGCTAACCCCATGTGGCACAGTAACCAAATGGCAACAGTTTAACACAAGATGTATAAATTGTTACTTTATCATTACAAATTGTAAATATTGGTTAACGAACATCTATTTCCAGCATGCTCTCAGCGCTTAAATGACAAACAAATAAATTATTTAAATTTTTGCACAATAGGGTTGGTGTAGTGGTGTAGTGCCAAGCACTGTCACTCTGCACCGCCAGTCGATTTCTGTCTCTATGTGCATGGAGTTTGTATGTCCTCCCCGTGCTTAGTGGATTTGCTCCCACAGTCCAAAGAGATGCAGATTAGAGTACAGCAATTGGTGTTCATGTATGTCCTGTGATGGATTGGCATCCTGTCCAGGGTGTACCCCACTTTATGCACAAAGTCTCCTGGTATGGGCTCCAGGCTCCCTGTGACCCCGTACTGGATGACTGGTGAATAAGATGAATTATTAAATGAATGTAGTTAACAGCTCAGCTGCTTTTTAGCATGACATGGCAAACCATGCCGGCTTGATTTGGAGAAATTCTGTTTCCACCATGTTTTGCTCACGTGGACTTTCCCTGTGTAAGTTCTTAGCATAGAAGTGATAATGTATTAGAATAATCTCTTTAATATAAACAGGAGACAATGGTTCTGGCTTCGTATTCATTTGTGCATGTGATCGCTATCTTGGAAATGACTTTGAGGCTTGACTCCATCCCACTGCCGGTACGAAGTTAATCGACTCTGCCTTGTATTTTCTCTGCCTAAGTTTATTCCTTATGGCAGACTATAAGGATTGTTCAAGTCAAACCAAGATTTTAATTGTGCAGGATAACAGAACGCAGTACTGAGAGTAAAAACTCCCTTTATTTCTCTATATATAATCTCCTGCTACACTAATGCACTTATCCCAGTGTTTCACTAGTGCTTGGACACCATCAAGGTAGAAAGTCTTCCCAGTACGCCAGAGCCACGATCGGACTGCCTGCTTCACGTCTGAAACGCCGGCCTCCCAGGAACTCATTTACATGTGGAAATGGCTTAGAGCGAGGTCAGGACTATACGGGGGATGTATCTATAACTTCCAGCTAAGGTTCTGTATTGTACAAGCGGTGTTGGTGGATGATCTTGTGTACAGCTCACACAGACAGATGCGTCTCTTTCACAAGTTGCCGAAAAGTTATCTGTCAATTTTCAAGGATCAGGCATTCTACTCTCTGATTGTTCACAGGAACGACTGCAGTGGGCCCTGTATATATATACTGTATATATACAGTACAGACCAAAAGTTCGGACACACCTTCTCATTCAAAGAGTTTTCTTTCTTGTGTTCTTTAGCCCAAACGTGTCTCTTCTGCTTATTGCCTGTCCTTAGCAGTGGTTTCCCAGCAGATCTTCTACCATGAAGGCCTGATTCACACAGTCTCCTCTTAACAGTTGTTCTAGAGACGTGTCTGCTGCTAGAACTCTGTGTGGCATTGACCTGCTCTCTGATCTGAGCTGCTGTTAACCTGCGATTTCTGAGGCTGGTGACTCGGATGAACTTATCCTCCGCAGCAGAGGCGACTCTCGGTCTTCCTTTCCTGGGCCGGTCCGCATGTGAGCCAGTTTCTTTGTAGAGCTTGATGCTTTTTGTGACTGCACTTGGGGACACTTTCAAAGTTTTCCCAGTTTTTCGGACTGACTGACCTTCATTTCTTAAAGTAATGATGCTGCTCGTTTTTCTTTACTTAGCTGCTTTTTTCTTGCCCTAATACAAATTCAAACTCTTTGAATGAGAAGGTGTGTCCAAACTTTTATATACTGTGTATATATTTCATGTTAATTATATTATTGTATAACCAGGCTGTCTATTATGTGTTTTACTTGATTTGTACCACAGTGTTGTTTTGACTGTTCAGAAAGTGTTGCAGCAAATCACAGGTTTATATTAATACACTTCTTTTATTACATTATTGTTACATGCACAGGGACTTACAGTACATTATAGTGTATGCTCGGCATAAGTACATATAAAACATGTAAAGATCCTGATTTGGTGGTGGAACACAATGAGATAATCACAGGTACGACTGTAGTGTGCTCAGAGCCACCTCGACCGGGATCATCATCATTCATGGGCGTACGGTCTTCTTTAAAAACGTCTGCACCGTGTAAATGTTTTCACTGCGGCTAAGAGTCTGATCACTGTACTGTGCTTGAAGTCTTCTGTAAATGTCAATCGCATTTAGGCCTTCATTCACCAGAAATATCATCCGAAGTCCCGGTTTGACGTCTCATTGATAAGACGTGTCGTTTTGCTAATGTCATTTTGGCATTTTATTAGAAGAGAATGTGTGCGTTGTGTGTGTCATACATACTGTAGAACCTGCTTCATATTGGTGAAGATTAAAAGAGGTGATTTCTTTCTCTCCCGTTCCTTCTCTGCACGTGTGTAGCAGACAGACACCATGAATAATGTTGCGTATACACACGTGGCAGGCGTGCGTGCGGAGAGGCGGCTGGTAGTGGATGTAGCAGGTAGGAAAATAATCTCTTATTCTTCTTGCTGTACACCCACTCCAGGAACATACAGTTTATGTATACTGCACACACACACACACCTATGCACAAATACTTTAAAATTGGCAAGATTTTCTGCATGCAGTGCATGTTAGTTAAGAACAGGGAGGCTCAGGCAATAAGCAGACCATCACTCTAACTGTGAGTTAATTGGCACACACAGACACAGACACAGACACACACACACACACACACACACACACACACACACACACACAATCCCGCAACGTTGCTCTTAATCAGATAAGCTGCTCTCAGCACTGTGTCTATACACTGGCTGTTTTTTTCAGTTCACTCTGTATGCTGGGACACAGTGAGGCTCTGCTCCTCCACTAACACACTTCCTCAGCTACCCACACACACACACACACACACTCATACACCTACATATAGGCCTAGTTTTTCAGCTCGCTGCACCCACGCATATAAGTAAAGTTCATGCCTGCGACTCGATGTGCCCGTCAATAAACTTCACAACATATGGCACGTCGAAGAAGACGCCAAAATATACGATCGTTTGTGCGCTTTAAAAATAAATTCATAATCAGAATCATTAATTTGTTTAAGCTCCAGCAAAACAGCATGTCCAGGCTAATCAGAATCAAAAGGTCACTCGGTTTAATGAGCCTGAAGGGAACAAGGCTTAATGAGAAAACCCGTAAATCAATGATTAGGTCAGTGTGAAGAAAGAAAGAAAAATCTTACTAGAGCTTGAGAATTAATTGAATGTCAAGAAGAATCAAAATTGTGGCTTTATGCATTAAATAGAATCAACCGTGTGTGTGTGTGTGTGTGTGTGTGTGTGTGTGTGTGTGTGTGTGTGTGTGTGTGTGTGTGTGTGTGTGTTTTTCATGATTGTGGTGAACCGAGTTAGAAGTTCTGTGTGTCCATTTTAACTTCCTGTCCAATCACCTCTGAGTGCACCTTTATTTAATTGTTCAGCTTCACAAAGGCAGGCAATTTGTCTCAATTTGAGACAAAATTATTAATTCGCTGAGGTTTTATTATGTTATTGTTTCCGTAGTAACTTCTAATTCATCCTGATTTGTTCAATAGATGCTCGACATGTCCTGATTATTAAAAATGTACATTACCGTGGATTCACTGATACAGTATGGTGACGTTTCCCGTAAGGACATGCGGACGGAACAAGCATTAATAATCAATCAATAGGATTCAATACTGTGTTAAAATCTCAAATAATAGATTCAGACAGATTGTATTGTCTTATACAGTGGAACCTTGGATTGCGAGTAACGTGGTTTACAAGTGTTCCGCAAGACAAGCAAAGATTTTTAATAAATTAAACATTTTTAAAAAAAATTTAAATCAACACTTGCTCGTAAAAAACAAGCAAGTGTTGATTTATGAGTGCCGAGTATCATGTATCACGCATGGGCCTCTTATTTTGACACCGAGCGTCACTCTTGCGCTGCGGAATTATGGGTAATCGTCGTCCCTGCTCGGTCTTAGTGCTCGTCTTTTACTGGTGTAATCAACGTCTCCCTCTCTGTTTCAGCGTCTCCTATTTACTCCTAAGTAAAACAAAAACAAAAACAAATGAACCAGCACCTTACCTTTGAAAAGAATCGCGACAGAGCGGAGTGTGTGTGCATGTGTCGGTGTGTGTGCATGTCAGTGTCAAATTACTTGCGCACACACACCGACACACGCACACACACTCCGCTCTGTCGCGATTCTTTTCAAAGGTAAGATGCTGGTTCATTTGTTATTTTATTTATTTTTTTACTTTACAGCAGTGATTCCATTAGTATGCGCTAACGCCAGTGTCATTAGAGAGATACTTTTTTTTTCAGTTAAAACGGTGCTTCCATTGTGTGTGTTTTTGTTGTGAAACTTAGAAAGCGAGGTGGGGAGAGGGAGGAGGAGTGTTACTGTGTAAAACGAGGCGAGAGAAGGGGCTAATTCCACACACACACACACACACACACACACACACACACACACACATACACACACGGCGCCTGCACGCACAAACGGAAACACTTATCTGTCGTGATTTTTTTTAAGGTGAACTGCAGATTAATCTGTTTTATTTTTACTTTACATATTGTATTAATTATTTTTATGTTTTAAAATTTTTTTTAGCTGTGGAACGAATAATTTGAGTTTTCATTATTTCTTATGTGAAAATCTGATTTGATTTATGAGTATTTTGGAATATGAGCCCACTTCTGGAACAATTTATGCTCGTAATCCAAGGTTCCGCTGTACTAACGCTAGTACCCATTGTTAATGGTTAAAGAGTTTGTAGAAACTGTTAAAAGGTTAAAGCTAATAACAATCTGCTGATCTTTAATGTAATCAGTGATATTATTATTATTATTATTATTATTATTATTATTATTATTATTATTTCAGGTTGAAGTCCACGTACATGTCTGTGTGTCTCTCTGTACAGTAGAAACTCTCTGTCTAACTTATTAATACACAGAAATCACATTCTGTAAGGTCGAGTATCTGACGCCTGGTTTACAATAAGTTGTACTTCTTTGGTGGTCAGACAAATACACTCCCTGTTCGGTAATCAGAGAATCACAGATGAAAAATGGAAAAAGTAGATCAGATAAAGATGAAGTTTTGTCTTAAAACGACTCCGGCGTGTTAAAATTCACTTATACTAATTCAGCGCTGTTATTTCAGCCAAAGTGAAAATATTCACTTTATCTTTTCTAATTAATATCTATTGGTGCAGGTGTTTGTTTACATTGAGACAGTAGCGCATTAGTAGCTTATTTTAAAATAGATTATTAAATCGATACATAACTGTTCATAACATCACTTTTACTCAACATTTAGATTTCACTTATGGTGCAGATTGCAGTAAGAACATTCTGTCCAGCGGTCGATTTATGACACGCCCACAGTGTGACGCATGTGCAGTAATCTGTACATAACTGCTCATAACTTCACCTTTCATTAAATTTTGTTCAGCCAGTTTTATGTGATGTTGTGACAAAATCTGGCTGGACAGACTCACAGACAGACAGACATAATTTTTTCTGAGACTGGTTTTGGGTTCTCCAATGTAAGAAATGTAAGGATATCACTGAAAGAGTGAGTTCTGGCAAATGTACAGAAAAAAACCCTTTCTTTTCTTGACTGTATATAGATAACGACAAGACTACTGAGATGTTCTTCATGGTCTAGGCATTATAAAGCAGCGAGCTGTAGTGATAAACTTTTTCAGTGAGGTCATAATTTTTATTTTTTTATGGAGTGGACCAATCAGCTTCTTCAATGGATTCTGCCGTTCTGCGTTTTTCAAGTTGCACTTAATTTGCTTATGATTTATATTGAGAAGAAGTGATGTTCATGCAGCTAATACTCTCTCTCTCTCGCGCTCTCTCTCTCTCTCTCTCTCTCTCTCTCTCTCTCTCTCTGCATTACCATCACGTCCGTAGCTCTGGCCTGAGGATTCTTCACGTCCGTGTGCTGAGCCCGAGTCTCTCCAGTCTATTAGTCTCTGATGAGCAGAAAACTCTGTACGCTGCAGTTTACTCTGCCGCTTTTAAACACAGCACTGGGACCATTAGCACACTGCAGAGAGAGAGACACGGAGGAAAGACAGACCCCGGGTGTCTAATAGAGAGACTGAGAGAGAGAGAGAGAGAGAGAATATTTGAGCACAGCAGGTAACATTCCCATTCCATGCTATACTCCTCCGTTCTAGGAAATCCTTGCATGTTTAGCATTGAAACCTTTGATTAATCTTAAATGTTTGTTTGGTCGCCCTGCTAAGAGAATCTTTCTTTAAAAAATGCAGGTTCAATTGGATATTATTATTATTATTATTATTATTATTATTATTATTATTATTATTATTATTATAACTTTATATTTACCTTAACCGCATTTGGCAGATGCCATTATCCAGAACAACTTACATTGTTTTTAATCTCTATATTTTTGAGAAAGCTTCATAGTGGCATAGTGGTCAGCGCACCTCCAGAGTCACGGGTTCAATTCCCGTCTTGGTCTGTGTGCATGGAGTTTGCATGTTCTCCCCGTGCTTGGTGGGTTTCCTCCGGGTCCTCGGGTTTCCTCTCACAGTCCAAAAACATGCAGATTAAACTCACTGGTGTTCCCAGATTTGCCCATTGTGTGAGTGCGTGTGTGTGGTCTGCAATGGATTGGCAGGGTGTATCGTTCTCGTGCCCTAAGTCTCCTGAGATAGGCTTCAGGCCTCCCGTGACGCTGAATAGACTATTAAGTGGTATAAATGCTGAATGAATATCCAGTACATCTGAGCAGTTGAGGGTTAAGGGCCTTGCTCAGGGGTTTTTGAACCTGCGCCCTTCTGATCAGAAGTGCAGGACCTTACCCGCTCAGCTAATAATAATAACTTCATTGTATGCACAAAGCAAAGGTGTGTGTGTGTTCAGTGCCATGAAATTGGTCATCAGACCTTAATACGGTCTGTCATCTCTGACATCCTTTGACCAAAGGCCTGGTTGAGAGACAGGAGTAGCTTAGTGGTTAACTACATTTCGGAAGGTCCCAGGTTCAAAATCCCACAACCACCAAGTTGCTCCTGTTGGGCCCTTAACCCTCAACTGCTCAGATGTATAATGAGATAAAAAATGTAAGTCGCTCTGGATAAGGGTGTCTGCCAGATTTAGATGACCTGTCCCAAAAATGAGGACCCAACATCTCTCTTTCTCACATACACACACATACATGGTATTATTATAGGTCCAGCAGGATAAAACAAAATCAGCAGTCAAGAGTTCATCAGTGGTAAACCCATCCAGTGCAGAATCACAGGAACTCATTTGGTCTAGGGATAGGAAGAGACTGAGAGTGAAGGAAAGAGGGTTTTTTCATTTTTTAAAGGGCGTAAATGGGATGAAATGCTGCAGCAATCCATCTCTTGGATCTTATTGACGTACAGTAGATCAGTTTTATATACAGTATTTTACACTATGTAGGATTATGAAAACTTTCTCCACACGAAGACTTTAAAAACACACTGCGTAACTGATCCCACTAAGAAGGCTGAAATCTCAACTCTAACTGATCAGATTATCTGTGTTCAGGAACACGGCTCGGACAGTAGCTGTAACACGAATGCCATGTTTATATTAATGCACTCGCGTCATGGACGTTATTGTTTCTATAGTAACAGCTCGAACAAATAATCATTTGGACAGGGATCTGTATGACAGAAACTCCACATACACATACAGTGTGTAATAGGAAGCAGGTCACACTTTAGATTTAATAATATCCTCCGGATTAAGTGTAAGAAAATCTATTGATATAGTGATATATTGCACAGTCCGAAGTTTATCTCAGATCACTATCTTGTCTGGTTTAAAGTGTGTCATAGTAATAACGCTACCGCATTAAACGTACATTCACATCAAATACACCCAGAGCTTTATCAGTGATCTCCCAGAATTACCAACTATGACTGGATCAACTGAATATTTCGAGTCCACATTCCGCTATACCTTAGATAATGTAGCTCCATTTAAAAGTAAATGATTAGAGATAGAAATCTCGCTCCCTGGTATAAAGATCACACACACACCCTTAAAAAAACAGACCGCTCGAAAATGGTGGGAAGCTAAATTGTTAGTATTTCAAATAGTATGGAAGGAAAGCATCTTAACCTATAAAAAAAACTCCTAGTGCTTCTAGATCAACTAATAAAAACTAATACTAGATTCTTATTAAATACCGTAGCAAATGAACCAGGAATAAGACCACTGCAGAAATCTCCACATTAACAACATACAGTAGTCAGGACTTCATGAACTTTTTCACTAATAAAATTGCAAACATTAGGCAAAAAATTCAGGCTTGGACAATTTAATAAACATTGATGCAGATGATGAACTAATCATATCAAATCAACACCTAGAATGCTCCTTTGCGACAGTGACGATTGTTAAAGGCGCTATACAAATAAAGTTTTATTTAAATAATGTTTCTGCGAAAATTAAAAAAAATTTAATGCCTTCCTACTACACCGACTTGATAAAAAAAAAACGTATTGTAATTTAGCATTTGTTTTTGATAGAAGACGTTTATGAAAAGTGTCTCAGGTATCAGTCACAATGCTTTGTAAAGTTTCCCAGCACCTGAGAGTTTTCAGGACAGAGCACGTTACTTTTTGCGGTTTCTGAGTAATATAACAACCTGTGGTTTTTTTAGATCGAAAGCAAGAAAAAACTAAATACAAATACGGGAATGACTGTTTATCATTGCGCTCAAGATACGAGTGAGAACAGGAAGTAGGACTATCTTTAAGCAGTTTGAGTCAAAGCGGTGTTTTTGAGTGTGCTGGGTAGCAGTTATGTGAGTGGGCACGGTGCCTTAGCGGTTAACACTCGCACCTCAGTTCGATTCCCACCTCAGGTCTGTTTGCATGGGCTTTGCATGTTCTTGGTGGGTTTCCTCCGAGCATTCAAGTTTCCTCCCAAAGACATAGAGATTAGGCTAATTAATTTTTCAAGACGTGAATGTGTATACGTGTCCTGCAGCTGACTGGGACCCTGTCCAGGGTTTACACTGCCTTCTGTGAGCCTGTATACAGGATTAAGCAGTGTAGACGATGTGTGAGTAAGAAAATAAAAACTTTTTTAATTTTTTTTTTATTTCTCTATATAATCCCCTTCTACACTAATTCACTGTTTCACTAGTGACTGGACACCATCAATGTAGAAAGTTTTATCAGTACACAGGAGCCATGATTGGACTGCCTAATTCATGAGTGAAACGCTAGCCTCCCAGGAACTCCTTTAATGACCCAATTATGTTGAAATGGCTCAGGACTGTAGGGAAGATGTGGCAGTAACTCAGTACAGTTCACACAGACAGACGCGTCTCTTCGGCAAGTTATTCATCGATTTTCAAGAATCAGACCTTCCACTCGCTGAATGTTCACAGGAACGACGGCAGTGAGCTCCGAGCCACCTCGGCTGCGATCGTCATTACTTCTTTAAAACATTTGCACAGTTCGCATATTTTACTGCAGCTTAGAGTCTCATTACAGTACTGTGCTTCGATTCTTCTGTAAATATCAGTCGCTTTTACACCTTCATTCAGCAGAAATTCCATTACAAATCCGGGTTTTCCTTGAATGCCCCCCGTATGTATAATACTCCAGACTGTTCTGCGATTTAAAAATAATCCACCTATATATCTCTCGTGTAAATTGCATTATCGTATAACCAGGCTGTCTGTCATGTGTTTTTTTTTTTTTCTCTTTTCATTTAGACCACAGTGTTGTTTTGACTGGTCAGAGCGTGTAGCTGCAAATCACAGGTTTATTCATATTAATGCACTTGTTCTCATACTGTACATTATTGTCCCTGTGGGTACAACATGCATGTGAGATGTGATGTGGAAAAGTGAAGACATAATTGATTGCAGCATTGGGAGCTTGAGTAATGTTGAGAAAATCAGTGTCCACATTGACAAATTGTCATCGTCAAATGTGGAGAGATTAGAGAAAGCCGGTTTGTTCAGCTACCGAGACAAAAGGAAAGCTAAAATGTGTGAGTTTTTTTTTTTTTTTTTTTTTTTTTTTGGCTAGAGTGTCTTTCTGGCTGTAAGACAAAATTCATTTTTACAGGTTGCCATGGTAACAGCTAATTCACAAAGAGATTTATGGGAGATGCTCCACATTCACATTATGCTGAAGTTTTCTGTCCGGAGGAGTTTCTTTAACATTTATAGAAGGAGTCTCCAGTGTCAGTGCTTTAAAGCAGTAACATACTGTAGGGGAAAACATTCGGCTTTAGGTTGTTGTTTTTTACACAAAGCTTTCCGGTCTTGAGGACAGAGAAGTTTAGGCTTTCTGGATTCTCGGTAACATGACAAGCTCAGGATGTTTGTTGTGGCTGGTTAAGGTAACTGCTGTTCTACCTGCCATAAATTTAAGTGATATCAGAAAATGACTTGTTCTGTAGACATTCCACAATATTTAACATAATCATAAACAGGGGAAAAGTTCAAATATTAAATAGCACGCCTTCAAGCTGTTTTTCCTTATTTACCTGCTAGTATCTTATCACTCACTAACTCACTCACTCATCGTCGATATCACGTGGGGCCTGGAGCCAATCCCTGGGCACGAGGTGGGGAACACCCTGGACCGGGTGCCAATCCAACAGAGGGACATGCAGTACACTTACACACATGCACATTCAAACACTACGGGCACTTTGGGAAAGCCAACTATCCTAATCTGCATGTTTTTGGACTGTGGGAGGAAACCGGAGGGAACCCACCAAGCACGGGAAGAACATTCCAACTCCATGCACACAGACCTAAGGCAGGATTCGAACCAGGACCCTGGCAATGTGAAGCCACAGTACTAGCCACTATGCCACAGTGCTGCCAGATATTATTTTACATTAGACCAAATCATACCTATTTATTAAACAGTGAATTTTTTTTCAGTTTTTTTCATGCTATTGCTGCTTATTAATATTAAAAATGCATTCCAATGCTTTAGCTTAAAATTATATTTTATAAAAATTAAGTAATGAATACCCATAGGTTACCATGATGTTTTTAGAGCATTGCATTCCAATGCTTTAGTCTCGAATGGTATTTCATAAAATGAAGTAAATACCCATAGTTTACCATGATGTTTTTAGAGAAAAGGGAATAGGATATAGTACTGTATACATTATGGATTATTGTCCCTGAAGCTTTCAGTCCATAACAACTTTTTTCTTTTTTTTTTTTCTTTTATTCAATTTTATATTATTTTACTTACATTACAGTAAAATGATAGACGCGTGATTGAGAAATAAGATTTGGCAAAAACGGTGTGTTTTAGAACTTGTGCTATGCTGATGGATTGGACCTGACTACTGGTCAAGACAAAATCCATTTTCTGAGATAAGGCTGTTTGTGATGGAATGATATGAAGTACAAAAGTTGGCTAATTTCAGAAGTATAATCATTTGGACCGATATGAGATGAGACAGTACGACAAAATAGGATTGGAAATCTCATTAAGTGGAGTTTCATATCCTGCTGGCCCGGACTGTGAGCTCTCGCGTAGCACCACGGCAGTTCAAAGGCAGCCGTGCTGCAAATTGCTTTTCTCATACACATTCCTCAAACTTTATTCGTTTTTGCCTGAGAAGGCAATCGAGCAGGGTGGGTGGATGAATGAAATATACATCTAAGGCAGCTGGAATGAAGAAGGGAGGAAGGGGTGGAGGGGGGGGGGGGTGCGGCAGCTATAGCAAGCTTTGGTCACTCAGACTGCTGTCAGTACTGAAGACAGAAAACCATTTGTTCCTCATGCATCCATCTCAATCAGGCCCTCCATCGCACCAAGAGATTTTACATGCTATTTTATATTTGTCTCAATCGTCCTGTTATTGAACCTGTTATTTCTGGCAAAGTCTTAGATTAAACTTAATTTCAAATTGATTTAATTTAACTTTTAAACATAACATACATTGAATTAGATGAATTATTAGATGGATAGAAAACCGGTTGGTCAAGATGGACATCAGATCTACCAGCACTCATATCTAACAATATAGGATCAAGCCAACAACCAACCTACATACTGTCAAACAGACAAACGCAACCAAACCCAAGATGCCCAGCTCTCCCATCCATCATACTTTCCAATGCCTGTTCGGTGGATAAAATACTGGACTGCATCCCAATACTGTTGGACTACACGGCATGACTTCACAGTCTGCTGTGTCTTTGTTCACAGAACACTGAGCACACACCCTGATAGTCTGTTTATTTTTGCTGGAGAATTCAACCTTGCAAATCTTAAGTCAGTTCTCCCTTAATTCCATCAGCATGTGAACTTAGCAACAAGAGGTGGGACCTTCTGGATCTTGTTTAGAAAAAATTTCCAGCACATGCCAGGCAAAGCCCCCTCCTCACCTTGTCTTTTCAGACCACATCTCTGATAATCCCTTGGAGCATCAGATGCTCCAAATTGGTTCTGAGGCAGGTAAATATCTGGGCAGTAGAAGCCATCTCTGAGTTTCAGTAATGTTTAGGGCACGCTGATTGGAACATATTCAGGCTGCAAACAATGGTGCCTCCACCAAACCTAGAGAATACATGGCATCAATGACTAGTTACATGAGCAAGTGCACAGGATTATGCAAATGTCTCCATGACCATCACTACATTCTGCAAACAGGAGCTATGGAATAGCAATGATAATTAGTTTGCTGAAGACCTGAGACTCTGTGTTCAGAGCTTTCAGAAGGTTGCCCTAAGTACAATGAGCGCCGAACTGTCCCAGGCCAACTGAGAAAGCATGAACACTAGGACTTTTAGGATTCTCCCACTTCCAGGACAGCAGCAACAGGTAGCAATTGTGGAAAGGCATCTAGTTTATTAGAGAACATTGATGCATCCCTTTCATGGGCATTTTCAGGGCTCATCCTGGCATTCACCCACCTGTACAATAATTACACATTTATTGATTTTATTTCAACATTCAACAGAATCTGGAAATCTCAGTCAGTCATGATTGGAAGGAGCATCTCCAGCACCATCACAAAGAACACTGGAGCCCACAGTGCTCTAAATTCAGTCCAGTGCTATTCAAAACACGAACCACATCATCAAGGTGGCAGATGAGTTCACCATGATGGGTTTCATCAGCAAGAACGATGAGTCTGTGGACAAAGAGAAGGTGCAGGGTCCAAGAGATTGACAGAGACCCAACAACCTGTCTCTGAACATGGACAAAACTAAAGAATTAGTGGAGAGCATAGAACAACAATTCTTTAGTAAACATCAATGGCTCCATCAAGAGCAAGAGAATTCCTTTTGTGGTCACCTGATGGAAAAACTCAGAAACATCTCTACTTTTTTACAAAGGCTGAAAAAGGCTTGCGTCTCATCTCCCTTTCTCATCACATTTTTTTGTTTGTTTGTTTATTGTGTACTGTATTAATGGAATATGGTTGAAATGACAAATATAGCCACTTGACTAGACTTGACCTATGGAATAATGTAGGATTTGGGCATTTAAAAAAATACTAAGGGTGAAACCAAGATTAGAACCTAAGCGACGTCTTGCACTGCTGTGTATTTTAACTTCATGTATTTCTGTATAATGTGTTGCTTTATTGTTTTGTGTTGCATCAAGGAACAACTGGAAACAAGAGAAAAATCCTTGGTTTAAGACTACAAGAATCTGGGGGTGCTCCATACCTAGAGGATACCCCAAGACTGCAAACTCAAAAACTTTCTTGGACACGCCAGGAATACGCATCAAGGAATACCTCAGAGTTTAGTATTTTGCTGGAAGATTTTAAAGAATAAACCATGACTATAAACTATAATAATCTTAGGGATTACCCTGGGGCAATTGTGGAAGCATACAGTTGTATAGAATGTCACTGTACCACTAGGGCATTACACTTTCCCTTAATTGGAACAAAAAAACCCAAACCTGTTCCAGGATAACAGTGCCACTGTGTACAGAGTGAGCTCAGTGAGGACATGGTTTGCCAAGGTTGGAGTATAAGAACTTGAGTGGACAACAGTGGGTAAATCTGCACAGCCTTAGTCCAAAAAATAGAATAATGAAAAATATTCTCAGTGCATTGTTCCAGTACAGGACAGCAAAGTGGCACTTCGTTTGGAATGGGATTTGGAACACGCATTTGGATGTGATGGTAAGGTGTTCCAAACATTTAGACAGAAGGTATGTGTGAACACCGTAGAGAGTCACCAATTAATCCAGCTTTGTACTCTGAACATGAAGTTTGAGGTTAGGAGCTTATGGAGATACACTTCAACATGGCAGCGCAAACAAAACTCTTGTAGCTCTCAAAGGTAATTACCAATCCCTTAAGTCAACAATCTCCTTCAGTTGTCTGTACTAAACACCTACACTACAGAAATACTTTATCAGTTACTTAATTTCTATATGTTCCACTCAAATAAACTTTGCTAGAAAGATTTCATGGATTTCGTTTTCTTGGAACTTACAGTAAACATATAAAAAACCCTCAGGCCAGGTAACTAGAATAAATAACGCAAAGACAACAATGAACAGAAAAAAATCGTTCAAATAATTAGATCATACTGTAATACCATGTATGGTTGCAGGACTGTGAATTGATGGTGGTGTGGTGTGGAGTCTGATAGTTTGCTAAACCGTGTCAGTGCTCTACTATGTTTAACTTCTCCAGGCTTTTAATAGCACTGAGGCACAGGCACAGAAATGGGCCAACCTAACATCTGCCTAATTAAATCAGAGACCTATTTCTGACATGTGTTACAAATGTGTATGCTATTTAACATCCTCTTGGTGTCATCATTAACACTAGCATAGGAAGAGGGACTGTTTTCTGTGCTGGGGGAATTCCCTGGTTTTCTCAACAAGGCTTTTTTTTTTTCAGGTTTTTCAAATACATTCAAAAATTTTTTGTAGAATTTTCTACATTATGAAAACATTGCATTATTAAAAAGAACTCAATCCTGGTCAAGTCAAGGACATGCATTACCTTCACACGTACAGCTCGGGGTCAGTCTTAACGGAGCCCTAGTAAGTCCCCCCTCGGTGCAGTTCTTTAAGCAGCTGTGAACACAGAAATTCCATTCAAGTGTCGGCCAAAACAACCAGTCCGAGAGTGTCTGAGTGAGGTGTCCTCAGTCTACTGCAGTGAGAAAGCAATTCAACTCTCAATCGACCTGACCGCAGGAACTGAAGTAAACACACTGTGTGTTTTCTGTTGTTGCAATTTTTGTGTAGCTATCAAATGCTAAACATGTCCTGAAATAATCTGTGTTGCGGGAATGTTACCTGTTCGGGATATATTGGAACCAACAAGCAAATAATAAAATAAATGCTGATTGTGATTCACTAAATATTTCAAAGAAGCATAAGTACACGTCGTTGGCGGGTAAAGAGTTTGTAGAAATAATTAAATGGTTAAAGTTCAAAATAATCTGATCAGCTTTAATGTAATCAGTGATATAATTATTTCACACACAGTACAGTACGTCTATCTGTCTTTCCGTACGGCAGAAGTCTCTGCCTAACGTATTGATACAAAGGACTCACATTCTGTAAGGTTGAGTATCGTACGCCTTGTTTACGCTAAGTTGTACTGCTTACGTCGTCAGCCAAATACACTCCCTGTTCGGTAATCGAAAAAGTAGATGACTGCAGTGCGTTAAAATTCACTTCCGCAGCCTCCGAGTGGCGCAGCGGTAAAGCGCTCGGCCTATCACCCGGAGATCGAGGGATGAGAGGTACTTAGTGCTCCCACATTAATCACGGCTCTACAGCCAATCAGGGGCGTCTGTGAGCTCGCGCAACGGAAGGGGCGGATAGCGCTGTCCTCCGAGTGTGTTACTCCGCCCCCAATGGTGCGTGAACGAGCAGTTCGAAAAGATGCGGTTCGCTGGCGTCACGTGGTTCGGAGGAAACACGTGATAGTCTTCGGTCCTCCCGGCTGAGTGGTAGTAGTAGCCTTAATGTGGGAGCCCCCTAGTGACGGGGAGGAATTGGACACGAGTAAATTAGGGAGAAAATCGGGGGAAAAATCTAAAAAAAATAAATTAATTTCACTTCCGCGCTGTTATTTCAGCTGTGAAAATATGAACTAATCCCAGTAAAATATTCAGTTTAACTTTTCTAATTAATGTCTATTAGTAGTAGCTTATTGGTAGCTAATTTTAGTAGAAGTACGGCAGGCAGATATCTAAGTACTGCAAAAGTTTCATTCAATTCTGTCCAACAGTCAATTTAAGACACGCCCACATTTTGGCGCATGCGCTGCACGCTGTCATGTACAATAACTGCTCATAACTTCACTTCTGCTCAACATTTTGATTTTGTTTATGGTGCAGGTTAAACGTCAGTCAAATTTCTGTTATTAAATTATGTGCAGCCAGTTTTGTGTGATATTGTGACAATTCTGTCTGAACAGTTTCTGAGACAGGTTTCGGGTCCTCCAATGTATGAAATGTAAAGATATCATTGAAAGAGCGAGTTCTGACCAAGGTACAGATGAAATCTTTCTTTTAAATATCTTATAGATTTCTTATAAATTTCTTCATAAAATTTATTTAGTTTCAGTTTGTATTCCTGCATTTCTGATCTTCCACACTTAGTTTTTTATAACTATATGGAATGTGAACTCAAACCAAGTGGAACAGCAGACATACCAAAAGTCTACATTTCACTCTGATTCATATTCAGCAAGTAGACTAATATACTGTATGTGGAAAACTGACAACTTGAAACTTTGAAAGATGAATTAAAGATGAAAAGATTTATATTTAAAATTATACAGTACATTTAAAAGTGTCCAGTCAATCACCTGTTTTTCATCATCAATCTTTATTTTCATGGCCAAAGTTCAACCAGTCAGACAGACAAACAAAACTAAAAGACCACTTCTTCCCCGATGACTAGACCAGACTAGATAATAGATTTCACTTCCAAAAGTTATGGTGTTTGCAACAATTAAAGAGCTGAGGATGCAAAAGTAACATCTTCAAATGTTGCACAAAAAAAATGACCAAGGAAAATTGGTCTACAGCTTATTTTTTTTAGTCATAGCAGTGCCTCATATATATTATCTCCTTCCATTAAGTCATAAAGTTTGTCTAGAAAATGATGTTTTTAAAAAAAGTCTGTGTAAATGCGTAGCATGCAATTACTTTTTCTGACTGAAAAAATACAACATAAGGAATTTTATTCTTTAAACAAATTTCCATACGTTTACAAGCTCTTCAAAATGAGTCTGGTAATAATGTTTCAGCTGAAATGCAACTCAGATCATGAATTCAGAATTTATTGGTTTTCATTCTGTTTCACTCCTTTTCCAAATGCACAGTTTCAGTGTCTATAGTTTTACAATGAATTACCCCTGAACACCATTGAGAGAGTGCAATTTTTCTAGCCTATCAGTACACAGTCCATGTCTGGGACATTATCAAGCATTTCCCAATTCTTTTCAGGTATTTATTTTATTTTTTTTTTTTTATCCAAAAGTCTGACAAAAAAATTAGTACTCAGTCACTTACTCATCATCTATACCATTTTATCCTGTATACAGAGTTGCAAGGGACCTGGGGTCCATCACAGGAGACTTAAGGCACGAGGCGAGGTGCCAATCCATTGCAGGACACACACACATACACAATAACACACTATGGGCAAATTGGCAAATTTGGGAATACCAATTAGCTTAATCTGCAACATGCAAACTCCATGCACACAGATCCCGAGGGGGAATCGAACACGGACCCTTGAAGTGCACGGCGACAGTGCTAACCACTAAGACACCGTGCCGCCCCAAAGTAAGGACATAATGATAAAATATATTTAAGAGGGTTAATTCAAAGTGACCTCCTCAGTATTTAGTGATTTATGAACAAAAAAATAGAACTGAAAAATAAAGAAGGCTAAGTAAGGCTTTAGTGGTTAGTAGCATGGCACTAACCAGTAACATCTAACCATTAAACAGAGCTGGGCTGAGCTGAGGACTGAGCCAGGGGAGGATCTTATGGTATATGATCACAATAGGGGGGAAAACCTGATTTGCTTGAAGCTCCAGCTCATGCGACATTGTAAAAAGTAGAAACAGCAGTAAAAAAAAATTTGTTGTTGTTGTTGTTGTTTTTTTCATGTGTGTGTGTTATTGCAGAATAGAAACCCATCTTAATGTCTAAAAAATGATGAAAAGGAAATTTTGCTTCATAGGTGACCTTTAAAGTACCTTTAAATAGAAACATTTTCAGTCTCATATAACATTTTCAGTCTATATGACTTAATGGAAGGAGATTGCAATTTGAGGCACTGCTACGAATAAAAAAAACTTTCAGTTTCACATGAGTTGAGTTGTAGACCATTTTTCTTTTGTACATTTAAAGATGTTGCTTTTGCGTGCATTGAACTACAGTACAGACCAAAAGTTTGGACACACCTTCTCATTCAAAGAGGTTGAATTTGCATTATGGCAAGAAAAAAGCAGCTACGTAAATAAAGAAAAACGAGCGGCATCATTACTTTAAGAAATGAAGGTCAGCCAGTCCGAAAAATTGGGTGTCCCCAAGTGCAGTCACAAAAACCATCAAGCGTTACAAAGAAACCGGCTCACATGCGGACCGGCCCAGGAAAGGAAGACCGAGAGTCGCCTCTGCTGCGGAGGATAAGTTCATCCGAGTCACCAGCCTCAGAAATCGCAGGTTAACAGCAGCTCAGATCAGAGAGCAGGTCAATGGCACACAGAGTTCTAGCAGCAGACGCGTCTCTAGAACAACTGTTAAGAGGAGACTGTGTGAATCAGGCCTTCATGGTAGAAGATCTGCTGGGAAACCACTGCTAAGGACAGGCAACAAGCAGAAGAGACGCATTTGGGCTAAAGAACACAATAAAGAACACAAGAAAGAAAACTCTTTGAAGGAGAAGGTGTGTCCAAACTTTTGGTCTGTACTGTATGTGTTCTACAGGTCCCAGGACTTTAATTGTAGTGTGCTCAGATATCTAGAGCTATCTGTAGAATGAAGTTTCAAACACAAAATAATATTCGTTGTATTAGTTCCTTTATTTATATAAGTATAAAGGAAAGCAGCGGATGGACAGCAGAGGCCAGCAGGGTAGGACGGTGAGTTTCTAACTGCACCATCTGTCCACACAAAATGTGCAAACAAACATGACTGCTTGTTCGCTGGAGAACAGATAGACCAACACAGCAACTGACTGACAGTAACCTTAACCTCACTCACACATACTGTACATACACATACTGTATGTACATGTGTACAAAACTACAAATATTTTCTGTTCCACACTACCGTAGCACGGACACTGCAAATGCTTCATCCAAAGTCTGTCCTTGTTTCTCTGGTGTTCTCTAAAGCTGTCTAAACCATGGAGGGGAGAAAAAAAAAATCCTTTCCCTCCCCAAGAGATGTCAGAGCACATTCATTCAGAAAACCACTCAGAGCCTGATTTCTTACATTAGGCAGTATTGCCAACCTGGAGGTCCTCTAGAACTTTCTCTGGTCGTGTCTTTTGTAGGTCTGTGCCACAACAGCGTGCATTAATGAGCGCTGGTGTTCGTTTGGACCGCTTCCTCTCTGCTCAAGGTGACACAAATTGAGTGTGTCCAGGGTGACGGGGTGCACTACGAGGTTCTGGATGATGTCTGGGTCTGGCAGCGTGATGACAAGAGCCTTCATTTTCCCTCAGGCTATGTGCTAGTAATACAGCACGACGCACAAGATCGACGCAACACTCTGGAAATTTCACTCAGGCGGCAGGGAAAGGAAAAAAAGCTCGTCTCTTGTAAATGACTGATAAATGCTTCCTGGCCAGGTTTCTTGATTGAATTGTGGATAGTGTTTCAGAACAGCGAGCACAAATATGACATATGTAACGTTACTGGAGCTAAATCTGTATCGTGTTTAATCAAATCCACCAGTCAGGTGTCAGATGGAAGATCTGAAACAGTTTGTTACTAAAGAAGCTTTGTTTTATGTTTCTAGCAGAAACGGCATGATCATGATGACATACTAAACTGTGGAATGAAATTGGATTCAGGTTGGAATGAATGGCAGTTTTATACCAAGTGATCCATCAATCAGGGGTGCCAGTAGGAGGTACAGTCAGCTCTGAAATTTGAAGCTTAACGCTTTATTCCACTATACTGTTTGTTTTGTGATATAATTAATCAGAATATAAATATTCTGATAAATTTTGACAATATTGAGTAATCTGCTGTTATTGAAAGTTCAAAATCAACACCTTCTGACCAAATAGAAGCAAGACTTCTAAAAAACAAACATATATTCTAGACTCATTCCATATAAAGTGAAATATTTCAAGCCTTTTTTCTTTCACTCTTATTTTGAGGATAACAGTTTGCAGCTTATGAAAATCTGGTATGTCAAAATATTTCAGTTAAAAAAAGTATTTACAATGCATAAATCATAAAAAATATGTTACTATATGCACTCAAAACACATTAATGCTCCCATAGTAGGAATCACTACATGAATGTGAAATGGCATGAAGGCAATCAGACGTTGGCATTGCTAAGGTGATACTGAAGACCAGTTCCTACTGTATATTCACGAAGCTTCTTAGAATTCTCTCAGAGAGCTCCTATCTTAGCCTAAAAAATCCTAGCTGGGAGTCCTAGACTAAAAGTGATTTAGGAAACTTCTCAGAGCAACTCTGAGTAAGGAAAGTACAAAAACCTTTATCTTAGTGAGGGGGCGTGGTCGACACAGTTGCTAGGGATGACAAATGTTAAAAATGTGTTTACTTTTGAAGCAACCAAATTCCACACAGTAGTTACTATATTTAAGTTCTTACGTTTATTTACCATACTGATTTTTAGCTTTACATTCAGTGAATATTTCTTCTTTCCGCCATTTTGTCCTCTGCTATAGAAACTCTTAAGCCTCTTAAAGTTCCTCCTCTCTACTCTTAACTATTAAACTTAGGAGCTGTTTTTAGGGATAAGCTGTTTTCGTGAATAATTTTTATCTTTACTAAGATTTAATCCTAAACTTAAGGGGAAATTCTAAGAAAATGTCATAATTATAACCATTTTCTAAGAACTAGGAGCAACTTTTAGCCTTAAGACGCTTTGTGAATACAGGCCCAGGTTGCTTTGATAGCAGCTTTTGATAGCAGCTCACCCGTGTTGTTGGGTCTGATGTTTTTCACTGACCATGGGACCTTTACACTGGACAAGTAACTTGGATTTTGTGACCCTCCACTCTTCCTTGAGACTGTAAAAGCTTGGTTTTGGGTTTTCCAAGCACTGAGCAATAATCCAGTTATATTTCTTCTTAGCTCGGCTTCTGATGTTGTCCCTGGTTCAGGAGTGGGTTGATACTAGGAAAGCAGCAGTTGTAGCTTGTTTCCTGTGCATGGTGGCTCTTGCTGCACTGACTCAGTCCTCACACGACTCCATGTGAAGCTCTCCAAGGTCTTCAACTTTTTCAAAACTCCTTTCCTTCAGTTTTTGCCCTTTCAGTCAACTTTCCATGAATATGCTTCAATACAACACCACCTGTGTCTTATTCTTTTTGTAGAGAGTGTTGATGATGTTTAACTGCAAAGTCAGCAGTCTTCCCCATGTGTGTATTAAACTAGACCATGAGATACACCGTATTTATATTGTAAGAATAATAAATTACTCAAATTAAAAATTTTATATTCTTATATTTTGAGATAAAGGATTTTATTTATTATTTTTTTTAGGAGCTGCAATCTGTAATCATCAAAATGGAAAGCAAAAAAAAGCTTAACACATTTCACTGTTTCCACTGAATCCAGAATATATGAGAGATTAAATTTTTAAATAAGATTTTTGAATAAAATGAAGTTTTTCCACAATATTTAAATCACAATATTTAGTGGTAGATTTCTCGCCTGCCATGTGGAAGGCCCGTGTTTGATTCCCAGCCAACGCCCAAACCCCAGCCACTGGATGCAGTGCATCAGGAAGGGCATCCGGTGTAAAAACCTGTGCCAAGTTGTTATGAAGCTCAGATGGTCCGCTGTGGCGTCTCCATGACGGGAGCAGCCGAAAGACAAACAATATTCAAATTTATCAAAATGCATTGTATTATAAGGTATAAAAAATATCATTTCAGATCCCACAATGCCCTCAAAAGATTATATTTCCTTTGTGATATTCATGTCACTGTACCCCTTTAATGTCTTGGAACGCTGACATTTTAGTGCTTTTGGCCCACAACCTTTAAACCTCTCTTAACCCTACCGACAACCCCAAAGCGGAAATTCAGAAACATATCTAAGCACCAGCAGAATAAAAGAGAGTGGCCGTTTGCTCAAAAGCATGTTTTAGCTTGTTTTTGGAAGACAATGAAAAATAGTATGTCAGGTACAGTATACGGTATAGCGAAGCACATCAGCCTCACCTACACGCCTGCGCTCGCAGCACCATAACTACAGTAGTATCTGCTCTCTTCACAGTTATTCATCTCAAATCCATCTGGCCGTTTGCTGTGCTTTACCCCTCTCAGCCCGGCCCTCACAGCTGCTACAGAAACACTTCACTGGCAGTTTCATCTCTTTCCTCCAGTCTTAACAGACTCCCTCGCTCTCGTTCTCATCTTTAGAAATGACTACTGCAGGCAACCACCACGACCAAGAGAACTCGAGGTATGAATCATTACGATTTTAAAATCAGAACCAGAAAAGCTTGCTCAACATACGTGAACAGGAAACAGTCCAAAGCCAGGACCATATAAGGTAAGGGCTAGGTGAAGTCAGTGTTGAACGGCACGTGTTACTCACTGAGCGGCATGCACGGGACTGCCACTTTTACTTCCTGACCTTCTGAACAGAGAGCGGAAAAATGATGTGTCAGGAAACGCGCACCTCATCTGAGGTCACAGTGAAACAGAAAAACACACATACAGAGTGAACCGGTTGGTCAAAAAGCAACTGTCAGTTTTAAAAGGGGGGGGGAAACTTGACATAGAACAAAAAAACTAAAAGTACGGCAGAGCCAATATGCTTGAAACCCTGTTACAGTGCTACAATCATCAGAGACCATTACACTCTACAACCATTACACTGCAACAACATTACACTTTACAACTGTTATACTGGTACTGTTACACTCTACCACTGTAGGAGGGCAACAACCAGAGTACAATGCTTGCAGCATTATAATGGTTGTAGAGTGTAATGGTCTATGATGATTATAGCACTGTATATATAAAATATATACAAAATATATATACACTTTGGCATTTGTTACCAAACTACCATCATTGTATTTTATAACCAAACAGTTACATTTTACATGCATTATGAACTACAACCATTACACAAACAACTGTAATATATATTGTTCAACCATTACATGTCTCAGTATAACTCAGTATAAAACTATATTTTAAATAATAAATATTTTAAATGTACACTATAATAAATACTGAGATACGTTGTTCAACCATTACATGTCTCAGTATAACTCAGTATAAAACTATATTTTAAATAATAAATATTTGATATGAAGTGAAATGCTTATACGACTGCTGATAACCTAAACATTTCAAAAAAGAAAAGTTTCATTATAAAATAAGAATTTTTACAAATTAGAAATATAGAAAACATATGGGGGAAAAATACTTTAGCTGTAAAAATCATTTAAAATGTACATTATGTACAAATAATAAGATAACAAAAATGTAAATAATAAAATAAAATAGGAATATAAACAATATAATAAAATAAAGAAGTGGTTGAAGTGGAATGTAGAACCATGTCCAGCTATGGGCCAGAGAATGTGCAGAACAATGTGCAAAGGTTGCGGTTCAAATTTCACAGTTCTGTAGTGTAGAAAATGTGCTGGTGTGCCATATGTATATGTGTGATGAGCAACGTGGTGGGTAGTGAGATTGTTTGTGAGGAAGCAGATCAGAGTGTCAAGCCCTATGTGGTGGTGTGATTGAGAGTCTGTATAGCCTGCGGGAAGAAGCTCTTCCTCAGTCTCTCTGTGTTGGCATTCAAGGAGAGGAACCGCTTTCCTGACCGTAACAGAGAGAACAGTCCATTGTAGGGGTGGCTGAGGTCCTTCACTATCTTCCTCAGCCACCAAGTTGTGATGTTTCTCGTCAGGATGCTCCTGAGCACCTTAGAGGGCAGTCTAAAGTCTCTCAAGCGTCTGAGGTGGTAGAGACCTTTTTCACCATGGTGTTGATGTGACAGGACCATGATAGGTCCTGTGTGATGTGAACACTGAGGTATCTGAAGCTGTTCTCTCTCTCCACTGGGCTCTTGCTGATGATGGGGGCTCTGGTAGTTTCTCTCCTGCTTTGTACTAAAGTCCACTATCAATTCCTTTGTCTTGCTGACATTCAGGAGGAGGTTGCAGATTCCTAAGCCATCTTGTCGTTGTCAGAGATCAGGCCCACCGTGGGGGGTTCATCCTGCCCATCCTTACTGATTGTGGTCTGCCAGTTAAGAACTTGGAGATCCACTGACATATGGATGGGCTAAGTCCCAGGATGGTGGGAGAAAGTGGAAGGAATTATAGTGTTAAACGTTGAGCTGTGGTCGACAAAGAGCATTTTAACATAATTCCCCTTTCTTGTGTCCAGGTGAGTGAGTGATGTATGAAGGAGGTTAGAGATGGCATCATCTGTAAAGCGGTTCAGGCAGTAGGAAAAATACAGTGCTACCAGTGTGTCAGGTACAGTAGTCAAGAGATCATGAAGTTCCTGACCAGCTGCTCAAAGCACTTCATCACTACTGAAGTCAGGGCTACTGGGTGATAAACATTGAGGGAAGCAAGATGGGGGTTTCTTTGGGACAGGAACAATTATGGACTCTTTAAAGCATGTGGTGTATTACCGATGGGATAAGGAGAGGTTGAATAACTCTGTGAACACAGGTGCTAACTGGTCTGCGCAGGCTCGGAGGACTCTATCTGGGATGCCGTCTGGTCCTGCTGCTTTCATGTCTGCAGCTGTTAGCGCCACTAGCTTTGTTAGCATAGTCACTTTTGCTAACTTTGCATTGTTGGCTGCAGCCTCAAAGCGAGCATACAGTAGAAGGTTTTCAGCTCGTCTGCCAGAGACACGTCCGAGTTCGTCATACCGGATGTTGGTGCTTTATAGTTAGTTATTGTCCTTAGGCCCTGCCACAGGCTCCTAGAGTCAATAAGTTCACTCTAGTTTCCTCTAGTCGTGCCACCTCTCCTCCTTCACCACTTTCCGAACATTGTATGATGCAGCCGTGTATGAGTTCATGTCACCCGACGCAAGTCCCACGTTATAGGCAGCAGTGCGAGACCTCAGCGTGTCACAGGGATTAAAACCTTCAAATTGTGGTCTTATCAACCCACAGCTTCTGATTGGGAAACGTTCTGATGGTCGTTTTTGCATGGTATCATCTGTTTGCTTCCCAATGAATCCCATAACTGTTTCCATAAACACGTTGGTGTCATCAGAGCTGCGACCTCCCTATGAGCCCCTATGAGGAACTTCCTGCTTGAGCCTTTGTTTATATTTTGGTATGAGGAAGATGGTGGCCTGCTGCTGTGTGTGTGCCTCATGCACCTCGCATAAGGCAGAGTCCGTGTCCGCTTTTGGTGGAATATAACCAACGCTGATTATCACAGTAAACTCCCTGGGAAGGTAAAAAGGATGACATTGATGGTCAGTAGTTCCAGGTTGGGTGTGCAGGAGCGTGTGAGAGGAACAACGTTCGTGCTGTTGCACCAGCTGTTGTTCACTATTAAACACACACGCCTCCCCTTGACTTCCAGTGTCCTGTCCATGCGGTGAATCGTGAAGAACTCGGCCGGCTGGATGGCGTGGTCCGGCAACGCTGGGTTCATCCATGCCCCAGTGAAGCAGAGGAGTCCCGAATGAATCTCTAGATCTTTACCCTGGCCCTGAGGTCATCTAGCTTGTTTTCCATTGACTGGAATGGAGCAGGATGCTAAGCAGAGTTGTGCGGTGTGCATGGGCTCTCAGCCTGTTCCTGACACCAGCACCTTTCCCCCAGGGCCACCACTTTGAGTCGCATCCTTTGTTCTCCCTTCAGGATCTTGGAGCTTGGATCAGGGATTAAAACCTTCGAATCGTGAGTTCATTGTAAACCAGTAGAAATAAGAGTATCTCTATCGTACCTAATGTACTCAATTGTGAATGTTTTACCGGTTTTAAGTTACTGAAAGTTAGTTTTAAAGACACAAACAAAAAAAAAGAGGTCGGAGCAGTCGTGACGGCAGCCGCCCTCATCGGCGTCATCTTGGAATTTCACTCATTTAAATTAAATAATTAATTTAGTAACAAATGTTTATTTGGCAACAAACTTTTAAGAAAGTAAAACTATGTCTATTAAAAACCTATTACAATTACAAGTGTAATAGGAAATCAAAATTCTGTTTTGACTATGAATGTCCATCTGTGACAGTATAAATTATACAGGTTTGAAAAAAAATTTTTTTTCAAATTATTTTGAATAATTCTTGCAAGTGTTACAAAAAAGTGTATATCTACAGTATACAATTATTGACAGAATTCTTTATCATTTCTTAGACAGCTGTAATAAGTGAATTTTCAGGAAACAAGATTTTTTTAAATAATAATAATAATTATTATTATTATTATTATTATTATTATTATTATTTATTTTTTTATTTATTTATTAAGCTTAAGAAAATCTTTAAGGTTTTTCACATGAACCCTATCTTCTGCATCTGTAATCAATATTTTGAAACATTTCTCTTTACTGAAACGAAAAAAAATCTTGTTTCCTTAAAATTCACTTATTACAGCTGTCTAAGAAATTATTATTATTATTATTATTAATTGCAACCAAGAAAGCATTTTATCTGGTTGGAATTATTATCTGGTTTATAAATTATTATACACTATTATTATTATCTGTGTGTGAACATACCTTATCAGTATAACTGGAAATGCTTTGCGTGTCTGCTGGGAAATATCAAAATCCTTCTGAGAACGTGAACCTCCTGAGTCCAGCAGACACGGCTGTCAGTGGCAGGTGAGGAACAGGGGAGTGTTACAGGAATAGAAGAAGAGGAAAAGAGTGCAATTTATCATTCACTGGTCTACTGCAGAGGTGAGACCGAAAAAGCACAAGAACCCTTCACTCAAGCAAAATTGCTTCTGAGGGGGAAAAAAAAAAAGTGAAATGAAAGCCTTTAAAAAGAAATGCTTTAAAAAGAAAGTACATTTGCACCTAAACTCATGGGACATTTTATTAATTGAGGCATGAAAAGATATAGAGCTCAGACGTTGGTGCTGTGTTGAAAATAGCAATTAGGTCTGGTTTAATATAAACGGGGGGGAAAAGAAATCTTCTGATAGTCTTTAGGAAGCTGGATATCCTGGTCAGGGTTGTGGAGAACGTTCAGGGGGGGAGAGAAAGGAGCATGAGCTGGGAATACAGAGTGGATACGATAATGGTCCATGGACACACAGTTTCACACAGTGCTTTACGAATAGTGGTAATCCAACTCCGATAGGGTCACCCATCCATCTTTCACAGTGAGGTGAAAGGAAACTGGAAAACGTGGTGGAAAACCCCATGGAGGACATGCAACGCTTTGGACAGATGGTAACCTGAGCTCAGGACCGGATACTGTAAGATTAGAGCAAAGAATAGATAGTACGTAATGCACGTAAAAACAAGTAAAATAATAAAGAGAACATAGTGAATTATGGAAAGTGGCTTACTATATATATATAATTTCAGCAATATCACATTCGCGGTCTTGCTGTTGCGCTGATTATCCGCATGGCTGTGATGAGGTCGTAGGCACGAGGGTGTGGCCTGAGCACAGGAGGTATCACAGCCATGCTGATATTCAGCACAACAGCATGGACTCAAGTGTGATATTGCTTTTATACAACATTTCCACAAACACCATTATTATCAACAGATTATGATTTGATTTTCTTATTCATCCTGTTATTTTACTTCACTAATATAGTCACTAAAAATATATTTTCTTTGGCATCTGACAGAACTAACTAACCGCGACTGGCAGAGCTGGCGACAGACAATTAGTGTAATTAACAGAAGTGAAAGTACTTTTAAATCCTTACCAGTACTATGTAGTCAAAAGATAAAGAGAATAACCAATGGAGGTGGTGGACTCAATTCACTCTAGAATATCAGCTCTGTTAACTTCCAGGGTTCCGCGGTTAAATCCCAAAAAGTGCTAAATAGAAAGTGAAATTTTGCATTGATTTTAAAATACTACTTTCGACATATCTGAGTGAACTGCTAGTGTCTTACGATCAGTCATGCCTACTTCGATCAAAGGATGCAGGCTGCTTGTCAGTATCGCGTATTATAAAAACTACCAGCTGGAGGCAGAGCCTTTTCTTACAAAGCCCCAAAGTTACTTTTGAAAACTCCCGTTATTTCTCTATATAATCCCCTGCTACGTTAATGCACGTATCCCAGAGTTTCACTAGTTCTTGGATACCATCAAAACAGACAGTTTCCATAGTACGCCGGAGCCGTGATTGGACTGCCTGCTTTAAGCCACCTCAACCGGGATAATCATTCACGGATGTACCACCATCTTTAAAACATTTGTAACATTCAGATGTGGTGGTGTGTCTCATGACAGCACATCGTCTGTAAACGTCAGTCAGTTTTACACTTTCATTCATGAGAAATTTCATCACAAGTCCTGTAAAATTCACTTTTTATATTTTTTCAAATAGTCAAAAAGTCCCAGATTGACATGAACGCTCTTCTTATAACTCATACTTTAGGTGCTTGTGACATATGCACTTGTGAAATTCTACTTTTAAACCTGAGTGATTACGAAAAAGAAAATCAACCAAGCCCATAACACTCACCTTAGCCGTTAGGAAGTAAAGTTAACTAGGAGTTGAGTTGTGAAACTTTGCTCTGTGGTTTCAGCCTGTCACTCACATACAAATATCTTGTATGTTTCTTCTCAGGTTTTTCTCACAGCAGTGTTATCACTATTGATTTCACTAAAAGTTTCTGCTCTTGGACTCGGGTTTAGCGGCGCTGTGTCTTGTTGGATATTGGCATCTTATAGATGAAAGAGGAAATTGTAGATTGTGTAACAAAGGAGCCAGAGGAGAACTTCTCAATATGATGAAAGCTTCTTGGAAACATAAAGACGAAGGATGTAACTGAATCTGAATGCACTATTTGGATTGAACATAATATAATACTGTCTAAACAGATACAGTTGCAGCTATGAATGGGGACGTAACAAAAAAAAAAAAAAAAAAAAAAGTCACACACCTGTGGGTTTTCTTTGCTGTCAGCATGACGGAGCAGAGCACAGGGCAATGAGCAAGTCCATGTTCATTAACATAAACTTAAAGCGTTACTGTAATAAGGGGCTGCAATGGATTGGCACCCTGTCCAGGGTGAACCCCGCCTCGTGCCCCAAGTCTCCTGGGATAGGCTCCAAGCCCCCCGCGACCCTGAATACAGGATAGAGTGAGTGAGTGAGTGAGTGAGTGAGTGAGTGAGTGAGTGAGTGAGAGTGTATTAATAGGACTGAGTTAGTTTGGTATTAAATAACATATGGATACACAAACTGAAATAATAACAGTAGAGTGAACTGGAGTGATGTAGCTGAGGTTGAGGAACTGTCAGTTACGCCATATGCTGAAACTGCTGACATCTTACAGGGTTCAATTTAAACACGCATACGGAAAGTTTTTCGATAATATAAGCCTGAATATAGCAGATCGAGATTGAGATAGAGATAGTAGCACTGTATTACATCATTTATGTGAATCCGGCTATAGAATGATTGTCCCAGTCTCTCCTGTCTGTGTATGTATGTTTCTTTGACAGGTTTCGAACAGTGGACTTGTAGTTCTTCTGCTCATGGCACTCCATGTGGTTTGTCTTCTCTCCTCATTACCGTGAGAAACTCACAAAAAAGTTTAGTTCCCAACTAAATAAATGACTGAATGTCTTGGAAATGTTGATGCTTTATCATCATCATCATCATCACAATTTTTTTTCATGTTTTTCCAACAGTGTGTGTTTGTTTAATACCGTACTGACGCTGCTTTAGATACTTCCAGAACGTCACGGTAACCAAAGAACCAAAAAAAAAATTTTAAAAAGAGGACGCAGCGAGGGTGTCGGTGGGGTAAAAACTGAAAAGGCCAGCCTTGGCAAGCTCCGAATAGGACATCTGTTGTGTGTCGAAGCTGTCGAGGCTGTCTGAATTAGCTCTGCTCTGTCAGTCGTGTGTGTGTGGGTGTGAGGCACTTCAATCTGGCACATCCTTCAGCCTTGTGTCTCAGTGTCCATCAAAAAAAGGAGGCTTCAGTTGTTGCTCAGCTGGACGCCACAGATGGGACCGTGTGTCAGTGTGTGCTTATTTGTGTTTGCGTCTGAGTGTGTGTGTGTGTGTGTGTGTGTGTAAGAGAGAGGCAGACTTAGGTTCTGTCCTAATTTGCGTATACAAATATTTATGTGTGAAGTTTTATCATGAGTCTTTTGACATCCTGTGCAGACATTGTGAATCATCAATATAACGCGTAAAAAAAAAAAGTTAAATCAAACAATGTTACAATTTCATGTGGACAAAACAATTCGAAATGCCATCATCAACCTATCAATGCTATTCATTCTGGATGTGTGTGTTATGAATGCACGAGGACTCTTCATGTTACTCATGCATGTTGATCAGGCTGTTGCTTTGTGGTCAGTCATTTCTTATTTGATCATTTCACTTTGTCTCATTATTACAGCCAGACTATGAGACCGTTGATGAATCCATCCATTCTGGTGCTATACACCATGCTGCGAGTGGAGATTTTGAATAAAACCTGGGGATGAGTTTGTGGATATCATCAAGGTAGAAAGTTTTCTCAGTATGCTGGAGACATGATCGGGATGCCTGTTTCATGTGTGAAACACTGGCCTCCCAGGAACTCCTTTAATGTTCCTAACATACGTAGAAGAGACAGATGTTTCGCTTCTGAAAGATGGCGATAAGTTATCCGTTCATTTTCCACTCACAGGATGACTACACTGGGCTCCGATCCACCTCGGCCAGGATCGTCATTCACACACAGTACGGCCTTTTTTTAAAGGTCAAATGTTTTCCTGCAGCTAAAAGTCTCATCACCGTTCTGTCCTTGAAGTCAAATGTCAATTGCTTTTACCATTTCATTCACCAGAAATTTCATCCCAAGTCCTGGTTTGACTTGAACGGCCTTCATGTAAAGTTGACTCACTTTATTCTGTATACATGGTCCTTAGAGGAGACTTAGAGGACTTAGGACACAAGACAGAGCGCCCATCCAACGCTAATTAGCGTAACCTGCATGTCTTTGGACTGTGGGAGGAAACCAGAATACCTGGAGGAAACCCACCAAGCACGGAGGAGAACAGGCAAACGCCATGCACACAGACCTGAGGCGGGACTCGAACCCCGGAAGGCGCAAGTCGACAGTGCTAACAACGACATCACCGTGTGATATAAAGTGTACATTTTATATATATATTTTTTGTTTACAATTTTATGTAATTACTGGACTTTTTTTAAGAACTGTCACAAAACCTTATTAAGAAATGTGATCAAAAACATCATGAATGAGTTTGATCAGACATCACTTAAACACTTGGTGAAGCTGCATCAAGAAAAATGGATAGTAGAAACCAGAGCTAATTGTCTAATTGTGAACGTAAGCGCATTTCCATACATACACACACACAGTGTGGTGAGAACACAGAGGATTGGGACTAAACAGCTGTGTGTCCATAAGAAAACCACTTGTTAGTGAAACTCTTCAAGAAAAAAAAAAAGGCTTCAGTTTGCTAGGGAGCATAAAGACTGAACTTTGGAGTGATGGAAAAAGGTCATGTGGTCTGATGAGTCAGATTGAGTCTATTCCAGAGCGATGGACGCATCATGAAGCGAACATGCATAGTGTCCACTGTCCAAGCCTCTGGAGACAGTGTTATGATCTGGGGTTGCTTCAGTTGCTCAGGTCTCAATACTCAATACGCTTGTACCAATTGATAGGCAGATCTTAATGTTATTGATGAGCCATTTGGCATAAACACTTTCTAATAGTGGTGTTTCTATGGTTTTCAAAAATGTTCAGTGAAATGAATGAAAGCCGAACAAACCTTGAACACTGAACCTGAACCTTGGAATTTGGAAATGTAACCAAATTCATTCTACATACACTCAATAACTTCAAGGGCATTTAGTTAACCCTGTGTGTGTGTGTGTGTGTGTGTGTGTGTGTGTGTGTGTGTGTGTGTGTGTGTGTGTGACCTTATATCACAAGACGTCATGCTGTCACAGGTTAAACCTCGTAGCAGAAGACTGGGGCAAAAGGATGGAGGACGATGGAGGACAGTAAAGATGTGTGCCAGACACAGATTCATATCCTCCAGCTGCTTTTAAAATTATCTTTCTCAATTATTCATCACGGGTCTTAAAAATTTCATCCCTCATGTGTAGGAGCCAAATGCTTCCAACAGCAAAAGAGACAGAGAGAGAGATGAGACACCTGAATTTACTATTAAATTCAATTTCATACCCTTACTTCTCTCTCTCTCTCTCTCACACACACACACACACACACACACACACACACACACACAGAACTGCTTTTTGTACCCCATTGCTACAAATATATGAGCTGGCCATTTGACAGGCCACAGATTATAGAAGATATTAAAAGTAGAGAGCAGTGTGGTACAGTTCTGCCCGGAGCAGAATAAGACTTCTCATCATAACCCGCCTGTGTTCCAGCTCTCCAGCATCCATCTCTCTCTGCTCGTCTCGTCTTGTCTCATCTCTCTCTTTCACTCCCCCCCCCCCCCCCGTCTCTCACTATGGAAATCCACACCTCAGAGCTGAGCCGAATGAGACCGAGGATTTGTTGTGTGTGTGTTACTGAGCGTCAAGGTGAAGCCCCCCTTTTTTCTCGGTGCTGCACTTTTGATCTCCACTCTGACAGAATAAAGATGTAAAAAATGATGTAAAATAAGAGAAAAAGAAGAAGAAGACGATCCCTGCACTCCTTATCCAGCCATCCACCTTGACTGCTTCAGCTCCATCCAGAACAACCTGGACATCACTGCAACAGCTCCTTTTGTCCTTTTTTAATTGATCATTATAATTGTTTACGTCTTTTACAGAATCTTTTAGTCTTATAGATGAGTCTATACGTCAGTCTCATCTATGCATCCATGGTACGTTTAGCGAAGTCCACAAACTACATAAAAAGCAAAGGCTAAAAAGAGCTAAAAATGCAGCGCAGCCATTTCAGAACATCAGCTACAGTACCATAGACCTAAAAAAAGCAGCTTGTAAAAACTAAAATTGGCTCTTAAGCTACGTTTACACAGTCAGTTAATTGTGACCCAATTCCGATTTTTTGCTCCTATGTGACACATATTGGATATTTTCTATGTCCGTGTAAACAGGAAAAAAAACGCATGCGTTCCGATATTTCGAGATCGGTTTCAGGCCTCCTTCATATGTGGAAATAAATGAGATATAAATCAGATATGTACTAATGTGATTGTCGTGTAAACAGACAGATCGGATTTTCTGAGGCATTGCGTTCTGTACGTCACTAAAACTGCGACTTCTTCGCGGTTTAATGATGTAATCAGGCACACCGAGGCGCTGCTCATCCCACACAGATGCTCCAGTGTGCTGTAGCCTGCACCTGCTGCAAGCCACCAGAGAGCGACCGCGACACGTCTCGCACCCAGACGTTCCTCTGAATGGTTGAGGACACAATAAATGAAGCATATGGTCAGACTGCAATGATGGCCCTTTTCCTCCTTCTCCGTTTCGCGAACTTTGCATATATCGCAGAGCATCAAGCATATTTCACCTTCGTCCATCTTGGCTAGCGTGTAGTGCAAGAACCTCCCGTTAAGTAGACGCGATGTTTCAGACGGTAGGGCAAGTGTAAACACTTGAATCGGATATGGGTCAGAGTTGAAAGAACGTGTAAACAGACGGTCAGAAAAATCAGATATAGGCAACAAATCAGAACTGGGCATCGAGACCTGCAGTGTAAATGGGGCTTTAGTTGCTCGAATTAATAATGACCTACGAATTAGCTAGGCTTTAGCTATAAACTGCTAGTTCTTAAGTGCTGTCTTAAGTCTTTAAATGCTAACTTAATTTAAAAAATGTCAATTTCAATAAAACTCAATTTGTGTTTCACTAATTTATTTGTAATGACATTGTTGATAAAACGTCTATCTAGCCAGCTACAGTAGCTGGCTAAATATATATCTATAGCTAGCTCGCTAGCTAGCTAGATATAGATAGCTGAAGTATCTACAGTAGGTACAGTAGCTAGCTACTGTTACTGTACTTCACACACTTTCCTCTGATTCCTTTATAAATCTCTGACTATCCAGTGGACTTAAACTTATATTCAGTTATATTCCTACACCTTCAAGTCTTTACATTTTCAGTATTTTTGTTTGTTTGCTCATTTGTTTGTTTTCTGTTTTCCTACAGATTACTTTCATTTGCAAGCTTATTTCACGTTGTAAATGTATAATTCTTTATTATGCAGCAATATTGTTTTTCCATCAGTGCAGGTAGATTGTTAAGGAGCAGGAGGATGTTAAAGTCTGCGCAGCGGAAGTGATTTAAATGATTGTTTTTCTTGTTTTTGCCTATAAAGGTCACATGTTTTGCTAGGTCTTAAACAGGCGAACATCCAGCACAGTACTGTGCGAATGTCTTGGGATTTTCCTCATTTTTTCAAATTGTGCTTCCAAAAAGTAAGGCTTTATTTTACAAATACAAGGAAGAACGTCGAGCTGAAGGAGGAAATGAGAGGGGACGTCTAACTGGCTTTTCTTTTTTTTTCATCTTTTTTTCTTTCTTTTTTTTATTTTTTACTCTGACTAATACAAAACTGTGAAAAAAAGGGGAAAAAAAATAAACCAGAAAATGACTTTTTCACTGGAGACCCATCTGAATAGCTGATTAGTTGAAAGGATGCCTGTTTTTTGTACAATTTTTTCAGAATTTTGTACAATACCTACCCTTTAAAATGGTTCAATTTATGGTTGTGATTCATTGCATAAAATTTATGATTCTCTATACTGTATACAGGAGAAAATGTAAAAAATGTGACCAGGCGCCACACAAATACAGATGCAAATACAGATAGAAATATGGGGGGAAAACAAATACTGAGATAATCTAAAACTCTAAAACTCAATATGTGGTTTAGAAATTAATTTGTAATGAAATTGTTGCATTAATTGTTGATAAAGTTGTTGAAATTTACCTTGGCATCAATAAAGTATCTATTTATTTATCTACTGTATCTATCTGTCTGTCTGACTGACTGACTGACTGTATATTGTTACCGTAATTCACACACTTTCCTTTTGAAGTTTTACAATGTGTGCGTATAAATTGAATACATTTGGGGAAATATCCGGTAAATTCGATTTTTCAGCCCTTCCTGTAAGTGGTTTGCAAACAATAGTGATGAGAAACCGGATCTCTGAGGTGATTAGCTCAATTTTAGGGATTTTCCAGTCTGCCTTCTTCACTATCCGAGCCTGAATGACGATATAGGAGCATCTGTTAGCAAACAATAGGACTTAAACCATTGTGTCCATTGCATCGTCTCTCAGCCGTGAACTCTCCTGTAGGAGGAATGCTGTTGGGAATGCACAACCTTTCCGTGCAGGTCTTCAGCCATTATGTGTGTGTGTGTGTGTGTGTGTGTGTGTGTGTGTGTGTGTGTGTGTGTGTGTGTGTGTGTGTGTGTGTGTGTGTTTGTGTGTATTCTTCATTACTGAATCTCTGTAGCTGCAGCGAAAGCAGGAAGCAGGATGCATGACGGTAATGACATGGTATCTGCGATTGTTGGATCCTAATGCAGTGCGAGTTGAGCGACGGCGAACATGCGGCATGGTGCAGGTGCTCGCGATGCAGATCACTTCATTAAAGCCTGTTACATGGCAACAGAGAGATAAAACATTCCCGGTTTAAAGGTATTCCTCCTTTCAGTCGTCTCTCAGCAGGACTCCATCTGTCGCTTTCCCTGCGCTCTGCTCTCCATGGGAGGCCCGGGACTAATGTAAAACACCGCTTTCTTCTTCTCCGCATTTCAGAGAACAGACGGTTCGACACTTCTGACGCAGCTTCGACTTTGTTTCGTTCCTACAGGCTCGCTAATGAGTGTTTGAAACTCCTGAAGAAAAAAAAAAATGATTCGCCACATCTGACAGCATCTGTTCGGTAGTCTGTGCAGCTGTTTATAAATATGGAAAGATGAGAAATGTGATGTGACGGGATGAGAAGATTATTCCTTTTATTTTTACATAATTAAGGAAACTCAGTACAGGAGCTACAAACACACACACACACACACACACACACACACACACACACACACACACACACACACAATACTAAATAAAAATGACTCATCAGGTATAAAGTGAGAGCTTGGCTGCCTGATGTGAAGCTTACCTACTGTACCACCCCAAAGTGGATTCATTTCCAATAAGAGCACTGGACTGAAGTGCTTTATTCCACCTACACTTCAGCAATTTCCCTATTGTTACATTTTTATTGATTTAAGAACATCGTAATCGTTGTCCATTTCACAGTTACATTTAGTGACATGCAACATCTACGAAACAACTTCACTCCCATCGTCACTGTAGAACCACACACCCCCCTCAACAGCTGCTCTTTCATATCTGACTCCTCCATCCTCATGGCAGAAACCAGAAAAGTTACAATTTGAACTTTGTTCCAAAATGCTGAAACTGGAGACTCCTTCCACAAAATGTTCACTCAACAAACATCACCAGGAAAAAATTATATTCAAGTTATAGATTCACTTGCAGCCCAGTGAAATGAAAACTTTTGTACATAATAGTTAGGAGGCAGGGTTCAGAGCGCAGGGTCAGCCAGGATACAGAGCTCCTGGAGCAGATAGGGTTAAGGGCCTTGATCAAGAGCTCAACAGTGGAAGCCTGGTGGTGCTGGAGCTCGAACCCCTGACCTCCTGATCAGAAACCCAGAGGCTTAATCATTTGAGTCACCATTGCCCGATATATATAGTTTTCTTTAAACAAACCTTATATATATATATAATTTGCCATAGGGGGATTTGTAAGTGCAAGCCTTATTAATTAAGCAGTGCAAAATGAACCAACCCAAACAATATCAAGCATAGAAACATATATAGGACTGTTTTCTTTTTTAGTTCTGTTAAATTTTTACCCATCTTTCTTTCTTTCATTTTCAACCCATTCCTTTCATTCTTCTTTTCTTTTATTCATCCTCTAAAACACTCACTCACTCATCGTCTATACCGCTTCATCCTGTACAGAGTCGCGGGGGCCTGGAGCCTATCCCAGGGGTACGAGACGGATTAGACCTTGGACGGGGTGCCAATCCATCACAGGGCACACACAGCCATACGATCACATGATTATTTCTGCTCTTTATTTGTTGTATTACAACTGGTCTTTCCTGTTCACCTGTTCTTTATATTTTTCTTTATTATTCCTTACATCTTTCTTTATTTTCTATTTACATCATATCCCCATTTACTATTCTTTTATTAATTCATATTAATTGGTCTTTCTTTCTTTCTTGTTCAACTCATACTTACTTCCTTTCTTTGTTTTATTTCTATTATTTTACCGTTCCTTTACTCGTTCTTTTTTTATTTTCTTTTTTCACTCCCCTCTTATAGCTTTATTTCTTATCTTTCTTGATTGTTTCCTTTCTTTCTCTTTTTTACCCTTCTTTCAGACTTTGGAGGCAGAGGAGGATGCAAGTGGAGGCCTCATTTATTAAGAAGTGTAAAATTAACAAACAGCATAAATTAGAAGCATAAGTGTGAACTAGGAATACAATTACTACACGACAAACACTAGTAGCCCAGGTTCGATTCCCACCTAAAGCCCAAACCCCAGCCAATGGATACATTGCTGGTCCCAAGCCTATATAACATGGGAGGGTTGCATCAACAAGGGCATTCGGTGTAAAACCTGTGCCAAGTTGTTGTGTGGATTAGATGGTCTCCTGTGGCGACCCCTCAACAGAAGCAGTAGAAAGACAAACAACAAACCCAAAAGGTGCTTTCCTATCAGCCTGAAGTACCCTGAGAAGTATTCAGCCATGTTAAGTGTGATTCCAAACCGCAGGGAGCGAAAAATGTTCAGTTTAATAGGAACTGCGAATGGTGTAGTTAACAAGTCCTCTCTATTATTAACCAATAATTTAATTACAAGTTATTCATGTTTCAATAACATATGTTTTACAATGGTATCAGTTTTTGTTTCAATAAATATTCAATATTTATTGTCCATAGTGTAAAATTTCCACAGCAGCAGTGATTGTTTATTAGAGGTGCTTATGTTACCATGGTAACGCATGGAGGAAGTGACGTCGTCGCTGGCGCAGGAAGTGAACCTCAGTAAGGTCATGTGATGTGCAGGGGCTGATGGGTAATGTAGTCCTGCACCAGTTTCAGTGTCTGCCAGACTTTTATTTTGTATTTTGTACTTGAATATTTTGTAACATCTTTGCATGTTTTATTTTTATTTAAAAAATCAGTTACTCTAGAAATGTTATCGAATTAAAACTAAATTAAAACTAAAGTAAAGAAAATTAATCAGCAGCTTCTCACCAATCAGAACGCAGATTTCCTTTAGAGGAAAAAGAAGAAGAGATGGTGTTAATATGTTCTACAGTTATATATTAGTCATGGGTTCATTTATTGCAGGGCTCTGTTTCTATCACTGTACATAACACACATCACCTCAATCATAACGACTAATCGAGGACCATTATGAGTTAAGACTAATGGTTATGCCGGTTTTATTGCTTTTGAAGCTGTTGCTTGCTCTGAAGCTCTCATTAACTCTGCAGCCTTGATAATAAATAAAAAAAAACTAAATCACAGAATCAAAGTCATGCTCCTGTAAATCAGTGCTTTAATGCATTTAGACATTCTTTTTTTTTAATTAAGTTCTTTTATTTCATTAAGTTGAAAGCCGATGTTAATCATTTTCAATAGTATTTTATTTACATTTTTCGACTTTTTATCATTAACATCATCATTTATAACGAAATGGTGATTAAAAACAAGACCAACGAGGGAATGTAATGACATTACTACTCCTTCTGTTAGTCATTAGTTCATCGTTGGTAATTATTTATTCCTGGTCTCTCACCGCCATGAGTTTCCCGTTTAGTTTGAAATATTGTTGGAAGATGCAACTACATTTTAAATGTATCTTCCTAGCAATCTGTAATTTGTGTTTGTTTGTTTCTTTGTTTCCTTTGTTCACACTATGTTGGACAGTTTTTTTATTTTTTTATTTCAGTAATGATACATTTTCATTCTTTTAATTACACACCATGTGGGGGGTGCAAACTTTTGCCCTCAACTGTAACACAAGGTCTCTCTCCCTTTTAACCCAAAACCTCTAACTGCGAATGTTATATTTTTCTTTCTTTTTTTCTTCTTTTAGTGCTTGCTTGCTTTTTTTTATATTTCCTTGATACATTTTCACTCATCCTTTGTGGATTTAAATTTTTTTTTCCTTCTTACTTCATTTTCTTTCTTTCTCTTTTATATAATTCTTTTCCTTCTTTCTTTTTCGTTGCTTCTTTTGTTTATTCTTTCTTTCTCTTTTCCTTCTTTCGCTCATTTGTCAGTTCACACTTTATTTTTCACTTTCTTTCTCCTCTCTTATCACTTCCTTCTGACAGTTAATTCCGATATTAGCTGACTAGCCATGATGAATGTTTTGCAGATCCACATGTTCATCCTGAACATTTTGGTGGTAGAAGCGTATCTAGCCATCAGAGGAAAGTTAATTGCTGAACAGTACGGAAGTCACATGCCTAGACCGCACGTCCTCACGTCACCGGGACCAACATGGATTTTCGGCACCAATGTGTCATTGATGTGTCACCATGGCCAGACTTTTCGCCAGATGTTTCACCACTGGAACATCTCTGGGATCAGTTAGACAAAAGATGATGACCATGTCAACCGGACACTCTGCCCAACTCCGTACTGCCCTGCAGGAGGAATGGCAAAGACCTCCCATGACATCTATCACATGTCTGCTTGGGTCTACGTCAAGCCGTGATCACTAACAGAGGCGCATTCACTCGATGTCGACTTTGTAAACTTGAACGCTGAACGCGCCAGCTTTGTGCTGTCGACCTCAGAATCTCCATAATCTTTGGAGCTGAACATTTAGATTTTCTGGTGCAGATGGAATTTTATAATAAATAAATCACTGCGTAATAAATGTACTGTATATTGCAACATCTCCATGAGTATATTATATTTTTTACTCATCATGTTTTACATTTTTTTTCTTTTGTTGTTTTCTTATCTACTCCACATTTTCATTCTTTCTTTCTTTCTTTTTTTCTTTCATCTGTGTGTGTCTGTGTGCGTGTGTGTGTGTGTGAGTGTGTGTGTGTGTGATAAAAGACAATCGGATCCAGACTTCCTTCACAAAGCTGCATCATATCCTGCGCTCACATCTGGAGTTGGTTCTCTGATCTGCCGTGTTTATACACGAGGCATCTTTAAATTGGCAGTGATTTGTGTGTGTGTTTGTGCATGTGTGTGTGTGTGTGTGTGTGTGTGTGTGTGTGTGTGTGTGTGTGTGTGTGTGTGTGTGTGTGTGTGTGTGTGTGTGTGTGTGTGTGCGCGCTTGTGTGCGTGTGTCGGCATGGCTTACTGTAAAGGCTAAATGACACCCACACACACTGGGAGCAGTTTAATTCCAGATCATTAGTCCTGTTCGGGGGAGTTTGGTAGAAAACAGGAGCTGAAGCTCTTTCACTTTTTCTCAAAAACAGACTTTGTGAACTCCTTTACTATAGAATCTGAGCTTACATTATGGTCGTTCCTGATTTTTATTTTTTTTTCTCCACTGTGAAACGATGCAGAAGGCGTTTATCCAAAATATACAACAATCCTTTGAACAGTTGATACTGTAAAGCCTTCATAACAGCTCTAATCTGAGGTGCTGTTTGTTAATCTGTGATTTCTAAAACTGTTTTTTGTGTATATATATATATATACTGTATATGCAAAGCCTTGAACTTACAGGGGTTTTTGTGTGTGTGTGTGTGTGTGTGTGTGTGTGTGTGTGTGTGTGTCGTGCGTGCGTGCGTGCGTGCGTGTGTGTGTGTGTGTGTGTGTCTCATGTGTTGTTGTCATCTCTGGAAGCTTTCCTTGTTTTTAAATTCCTTGTTTGTGCAAACGTACTTGGCAATGAAGCTCTCTCTGATTTTTGTTTTTTGTTGTTGTTTTTTCTTTTTTTAAATACTAAACATCATCTGATCATAGTGGGTCTCAGTATTAGTCATATACAACCTCAGACAACAATAACCCATAACATTTTTTGTCACTGTGACTTTATTTATTTAACAAAAAAAATTAAGCCAAAAATAAAACCAAAACATGTAGGCAAAAATAAGTTACCTACTGTATGCTTTTTTTAAACTCGAATAAAAAAAATGATGGCAGCAATGTTTAGTATTAAGTTTCCACCATCATTGATGTTATCATGTGATCGTCAGAAGAGAGGCGTATATTTTTCATGTTGAAGTGTGTATACGTTTTTTTTTTTTTTCTATCCCCTCTGTACGTTGATATTGTTGCTCGGGTTATTCATGAAATAAATGTATCACCAGGAATTAAGAACCGATATGTGATTTGAAATTGAAGTAAAAGTTCTGTCTTTTTTTTTCTCAGCCTTTCTTGCCCTATTAAATTCATACTTTAACTTAAGTAACGCTGTATTTCATCTCTTACCAGACAATTTATTTAGCTGAACAGTTGCACTTTCGCTTGAGCAAAGAAACGAATGCTAACACACAGGAGATCACAGTCTGGTCTGTTTTGCACAGTTGGCCATGTTGTACTGCACCAGCTGTCTTATTAAATCATGCTGCTTATGTAATTTATTTACTTTCATTAAATAATCACATAGTACTAATTTGACTGGCATTTTTTTTTTCTTTTCTTTTTTTTTTTTTTTTTTTTTTACAATTGCAAATATTTCCCTCCTGCATCTGCTTTGCATAATAATTCCTGCACTGTTTAGACAGTATGAAATATGGGCTTCATGTACACCTGAGATATGATCGAATAATGAAAAATGAAGAAGCATCGGGTCCTGACAGTGCAGCAACAGCAAAGCAGGGTGAATGATGGATGCAGGTGATGATCTGGCTGGAGCTTACTCCAAGCCAAACACAGCCTCACTTAACAACACGGGGTAAGGTCATGCCAATTAAGCAGACTGGGAAGGATCTCGAAACCACGGCTGTTATTTATGCTGTGAATGTTGTCGTGAAATTTTAATCCAGTAATCGATGGAGGGATGAGAAAATAATCAAGATTCATAACGACGCCGTGGCATAACCTCGTGCAGGTCTCGCTCGTCACAAATTTTCCATATTAAAAGAAAACTCAATGTGAGCTGATTTTAATTGATAAACAATCATAAAACTTGCATAAAAGAATAAAATTCAGTGATATGAGGGGAATAAACCACTCGTGATTTTGTCTCATTACAACTCTTTGTCTCATTACAGCTCTTGTTTACTCTCTCTTTCTTAAACGCTTAATGAACAAGGAATAAAACACTTTCAATTACGCAATCTGATTGGGCGAGAGACCTTCCACCGGTGGTGATATTGGATGGTAACAGCATGGTAAAAGTCATTCTGTACAATCCGCAGTAGTGAGCAGAGAGCAGCTGCCTGACAAAACCCACATTCAAAACCAATCACAGTTGCACATTTTCAGTAAGAACACACATCTGATAACGTTATGTCTCCTTAAACAACACGCCGTCTCCTTAGTATTCGTTTCTAAGTCATTCCAAATCGCCTCGTCCATGTTGTTCTGTTCATAGTTAACGCGAGTTACAAAGCTAATCAGGTTCTAACACAAGGCTGAATCCCAAATCCCTCTCTAACCCCTGATCAAGAGCAATGCTTGGGATTTTGATTTAACACTATTTGGGATCCAATGCCGAAACTCAGAGATTATCTAAAGTTCTAAAGAGGAATAAGGTGATATAATAAAAGTGAATATTTCTTATATGACCAACCATGGTTTATTCTCAATCACTTTTTGTCTACATAGATATACAGTACCAGTAAGAATCTGAAACTACTTTCTACTTCACTTTCTAACAAGCTTTAGAATTGTTATTAAAACTTAACCAACATCTTATTATATATATAAATATATATATATATATATATATATATATATATATATATATAAAATATCTGTATGTTAAACAATTTACGTTTTACGTTTATTATTTTTTAAAAAAGCAGAAAATATTTTTATGCCATATTTTGAAAATAAAAGTGGCTTATGAGAAGTGTGTGTGTGTGTGTGTGTGTGTGTGTGTGTGTGTGTGTGTGTGTGTGTGTGTGTGTGTACTTGCATGGCCTACTGTAAGGCTAAAGGACACCCACACTAGCAGAAGCTGAAGATAAAAAGGTCATCGCGACACTTAACCCTGAGTTTAGATTTTGCACTCAGCGCTCTCGTCCTGGGTCACAGTGACCTGGTCCGAGCCTCATGTCGGGTTTTAAAGTATACAATGAATGGTAAACAAAAATAAAAAAATTTTTAAAAAGCCCAAAGCAAAGGAAACCAAGTTTGGGAATGAAAAAAATGTTTGAACAATAAAATTTGTCCTAGTGTTGGTCCTACTGATTTATTTATAAACCAAGATTATTTATGCTGTTGTTCTTGTTCTGAGGAGCTGAAGGAATAAAGTAGTTTAAAAATTGTGACAGTCATGTGATATTAGGGTTGGACAGTATCCGATTTTTGGTACCTATAATCCATGGGATACAGTATTACTGTCCGCAAAAAGACCATGAGGAGATTGATGGTGTGTGTGTGCGTGTGCGTGTGTGTGTGTGTGTGTGTGTGTGTGTGTGTGTGTGTGTTACTAAGCCTGTATACTCAGATACCATGAATTGTCATATGTTAGTTAAATTGAATATTGAATATTGTTTTGAACAAAGCTAACTCGCCATGCTAGGCTAACATGCTAGGCTTGCTCTCCGCTGTCAGGTCTGTTACGGGAGTTTTAGATTAGAAAGGAAAAGTGGCAGTTTGAACAGACTCTGAGGAGTTTCACACACCATCTTTCTTTTAGCATTCATGCTAACGTTTTTAACTCAGCGTGCACAGAGACGCGGAAACATTTAAATCTACAGCATATCCACCTCACCCAGAGATCTAACTGAACAGATTACACTGACACACACACACACACACACACACACACACACACACACACACACACACACACTCACATTCACACATCATGATTAAAATACAAGATGGTCTTTATGATACTAATCACATGGTTTTTCCAAAACTTTTATATTTTTTATTTATATTTATTTTATTTTCATGAAGGTAATTAAATGGAAATAAATGGCTGTTTTTTTTTGTTTGTTTGTTTTTTTAATATCCCGGGATACGGTATTACGGGACTACAGTACATCCCAACCTTACGTGGTATTAATTTATAAAATGTAATAGCCAATCATGATCCTGTATGCAAATATAGACAGACAAAGGGGCGGAGTCTGTACTCTTGGAGCTACTTTGATCTCTACTGTATATTTAAACTGTTGTTGTTGAGAATAGAAGCTTAAATACTTTCCCTGTTTTCTCAGGCCACTTATTTATTATACTGTATAACATGGGCATCACTAGACCCCTTTTGCTCGGGCACTTATCCCAGTATAGATCTGCTGAACCCCAGTAAAATACCACATTCAAGGTTTAACAAGTTCCTAATTGTCAGTGGTTTAATTGATGTTGATAATAACCAGCACAAATGGATATATATATATTTTTTTGTTGTTGTTGTTGTTGGTTTGTCTGTTTTAAATTAACAATGTTAAAGCAATGCAGTTCAACAGAAAAAATACAGGGTGTGCACCTTGCAGTCCATATACATGCATGCGTGGTGGTGGTGAAGGCGAGCATCTAACCACGTATCGTGATTTAAGCATAATGCCACAATGGGACTAAATTAAGTTTTAATAAATAATCTTTATTATGAGGATTCCAAAATTACTGACTTTCAAAGATGGACTTAGGTGTAGCTGGTGATGTAGCTGGTTTGCTAGCTAACTAATCTAGCAGTACACACTCTTAAAAGATGCTAAAATGACTATGACCATAATTGCATGTCTGGCAAATGTGAAAGCGCAAATGATTTGCCGGAGCTCTAGTTGCATTTCATTTGAGGAAGAAGAGCTTTCTAAGCTGATTCACAGTCACCCGTCTAACCAAAATCTTTTTACACTCATTGCCCACTTTAAATAGGACCATCTGAACACCTGCTCGTTTATGCAATTATTTAGTCAGCGTTCGCGAGGAAGCAGCAAACTGCATAAAAACATACATACACAAGTCAAGAGTCCAAATCAACCATCAGAACGATCTCTATGACTTTAACCCTGGTGTGGTGGTTAGAGTCAGATTAGCTGGTATGAGTATTTCAGAAACTGCTGATCTCCTGAGGTTTACACTCATCCCTGGAGTTTAAATGAGTGAGAGAATACGTTACCATAAATCACTGACTCAATTCATGAAAGTATAGTTTGTGCATGTAATTTTCTTTGCCCCCAGTTTTTTTCTTAGATAATCTTTTGTTATTGTGAAATGCAGAAAAATGCAGGTTATACAGCAGTTTCAGCAGAAGCAGTAACAGTAGCCCAAGGAATGGAAGTTCATACTTAAGCAATATCGCTACTTTACTGTATATTGCTGGATAATAGTGCTGTATTGCTAGATATAGCATGGCTGTGATGCAGCGTTACGCATGATGACATGACAGACATGGTATATCCAGCAACCTCGAGGGTGATATTGCTTTTGTACGTCAGCTCTGCAAGCATCATTTATTATCAGCAGATTATTATTTATTTCTTTATTTAACCATTTATTTTGCACCCCCAGCCCATATCCTTCTAAGACTGGCGGGGCTGGTATTGAGCTAGTTTCCAACAATTAGTGTAATTAACATGGGTAAATGTACAGTACCTGTAGTATGTTGGATAAATCACATTAGCATATTTTTTGCATGTAACAAACAAACAAAACAAGGTGTGATTTAAGTGCACTTGTGCTGTGGTAGAGCTTTAAGTCTAGCAATGGCCCTGCAGTAGAATAACAAAGTGATGTTGTTCTTTTGCAAAACACACGAAACAAATTAACAACACTCTCATGCGAATCCGTGTTAAATATCTTCTCCCAGAACCGAGCTCTATAAACACCTCTGTGATGGATATGTCTCTCTGCTCTTCCTTCTTGCCTGCGGTCACATGTGTCCGCTACTCGCATTTGTCCAGAGAAACATGACTTATCTCGTCTGTCACAGTGATACAAGCCTCGAGCTTGAAGAGAGTCCGGAATCTAACTTTCATCTCCCTCTTATTTCTTTTTCTCTTCCCGGTCATATTGTCTGTCATCTGTAACGACCTCCACTGCATCAGGTTCACGCTCAGCTTGAAGTAGCTTTTTAGACGATTCTGTTCATACCAGAGCAATTTGCAGAGCAGTGCTTACAGGTTTTAGTTCATTAGCATAGGAAACATCACACTTTTTAACTGTTTACAGTTACACTTAACATGGCGAAAAATCAGCGAGGTTTTGTTCTCACTAACACACAGCGTGTTACCTCAAAGTGTGATGCTCGGTACTGAAGACTTTCCGTCTTAATATAACCACCATCAAGAAAACAAAGCCTCCGCAGGTCTCACTTTAAAAATACACCAGAAATACATGAACATGGGAAACAGGGAAACACTTCAGACTGCACCTGGCCGCATGGTGGTTTAGTGGTTAGCACTGTGGCTTTGCACCTTCAGGGTACAGGTTTGATTCCTCTGGGTCTGTGTGAATGGAATTCGTATATTCTTTCCCTGCTTGGTGGGTTTCCTCCGGTCACTCCTGTGTAGTGTGTGAATGTCGACTGGAGGTCATACCACGGTTGTACAAAATTGAAATAAATACATAATCAGTAATGAAAAGTTTCTCATCTAAATTAAACCTTTATTTGTCACATAGACATTACTGCAGAGTGAAATTCTTTCTTCAGAGCAGGGTCAGCCAGGATACAGGTGAAAAAGTGAATTTTCAGATAGGATCATATAACACCATTTTTCATAACACTTAATGCTTCTTATCTCCCAATTCATACTTTATATTTTTTTAAATATGCATACACGTTTATATTTTTATCAGATAAAAAAGAAACACATTTGCTAAATACAGTTTCATGCCCTTTTATGTCTGTAGTGTCCAGAACTTTTTTTAATTAAAATCTTTAGATGATCTTAACATTCAGATTAACTTAGGGATTTTATATTTCACATGAAAAGACATAAACCTGAAAAGCGTTTTATTCTAAAATGCAAAATTGTTCAGATATTGAAGCACGAATTTGACATGGTTACGGACACTACAGATTTTTTTAGGGGAAAAAATCCTTAAATTTGCATGAAATGCTGTAACTTAAGCAACAATTTTACAGGTCATATGCTGCTAGAAGCTTACACCAATTTAAGTATCAATACTGAAAAAGAAATATGAACAATTTGCATTTTAAATGATTATTGTTTGAAGTGAGAGAGTATAATGCTGAAAATGGCCATTTTTGGGACATATAAAATCATCTCTCCAAAACGGTAAGCAACTTTAAATTTTTAAGGAAGCAAAGATCGCTCACTTCCTTGTTGCATAAACTTCAGAAGTAGCTTCTTTAAACAAAAACAATTTCTGTATTATACGTATGACATGAAAAATAATAATAATAAAATTTGCATCAATACAGTGTTTTGGCCGAATGTTCACCATTGGCCTCCATGGTCCCCAGGTAGACTACAGAGGTTCACAGATAGATAAAAAGCTTCAAAATACACACACTAAAACATACTAAACACATTTTTGAAAGAAGTAAGTAGAATAATCAGTGACAAAAAAAACGGGTGAAGCATCCTTGTTCTAAAACACAGACTGAAAGCACATGCTGAAAAAAGAAATGAAATGATATAATTATACACTGACAGAAAGCTTCGCCACATCAACAGCTCCTGTCTGAACCTGATCTTCTGACCAATCAAATTCAAGAAGTATAACGTGCAATGTCACAGTCGCTACTGCAACAATACTTCTTGGGAACAGTACTTAAAACAACAATTAATGACAACAACCAGCGCAAGACTACATAATTCAGAAAAAGCAATAAATTAATACAACACTGATATCCTGTTTTCACTGCTTTAATGTTATTTATGTTGCAAACTGGTCAGTTTTTAATAGAAATAGGGTGGAGATGGAAGTGGGTGTAACTACAGCTCTGAGACAGGCGCCGGTGTTTGGCGGGCGTGACTGGGAGATGGGTGGGGATGACTGGGGCTATACTGGAAACATAACGAGCCCTGTAATTTAGATGTCTGGTGCTAATTTGGGCTTCAGAACGTAATGAGCAATTTGCTGTGTACTGTATTTTCAGCATTGCTGGGGGGAAAAAAGGATGAAGTACAGTACAATGACTTGGGTTAAAGAAGTGTACTGTAGTGAGCATGCACAAAAAAAGGGGGTGAAGAATGAAGGTTCAAAACACACAACATGGACTAAACATGGACGCGGAGAACTATACCAAGGCTTTGTTTACACTATAGTCTTTCTTTTGTGTGTGCGTGTGTTTTTATTGATACTCTGAGTTTGATGAGTCCTAGTTTATGTATTTATGTATCCTATGTTTATTACCTAGGTTTGTTCCTGACCTTTGCCTGTGTCACATTGCTAAATGTGCGAATCTGTAGTTGTGTTGTTTGTCTGGAATTCTGTAGCCCCTAAAAACACAGAGCATTTATATCCTTTTTTATTTATTTATTTATTTATTTATTTATTTATTTATTATTTTACAGTACTGTGTTTAAATAAAGATATATGTGAGGTCGGGATTGTATAATATAGAGTGGCATACCCTTTCTCCAGCACAGCCTAGGCAAAATGATGAAATTAATTTTATTTAATTTTAACAAACTACTGTATATAAACATTACTGAGCAAAAACTTTTTAATGGCTCACAAGGGTAAAGAAACAGCACAGATACACATGATTACGTGTTTTTATGTTTGTTTTTGGTGGTTTCTATGACTAATAATAATAATAATAATAATAATAATATGAATATGGATATGAATAATATGAATATGAATATTTGGTGAGTTTGACATTTGTGGGACGTCATTTCCATATTCCCATATACAGTACGTGTTAAAAAGTAATGATAACTTTGGTTCAACCTGACATATCAGAAATATCAATTTAGCCGTGTGCAATTCCTCCCCGTCACTAGGGGGCTCCCATATTAAAGGTACTACTACCACTCAGCCGGGAAGGGCGAAGACTACGTTTCCTCCGAACCACGTGACCGCCTCTTTTCGAACTGCTCGCTCACGCACCGTTGGGGGCGGCGTAACACACTCGCAGGACTGCGCTATCCGCTGATTGGCTGTAGAGCCGTGATTAATGTGTATGTCTCACCCCTCCCCTCTGAGAGAGCTCGGCCAATCAGCTCTCTCTAGACCTCCGGCTGCGAGAGGTTACAGCATCACCCGGGGATCGAACTAGCGATCTCCGGATGATAGGGCGAGAACCTTACCACTGCACCCCATGATGCTTTTTTTTTTTTTTTAAGGGTTAACCTGCACTTACGTCCATCATTACATGATAGCAAGAAAATGACTTGGGTAAAAGTAGATAAATAATCTAGTGAAAATTCTCAATTCTCTTTCATTATCTATAGAGTATATTTTAAAAAAACCTATGTTAAGGTATGGGAGGCATAGTGGCCAGCACTGTGGCCTTGCAGCTCCAGGGCCTAGGGTTCGATTCCCACCTTAGGTTTTCTAAGTGTGGAGTTGGCATCTTCTCGCCGTGCTGGGTGGGTTTCCTCCGGCTACTCCAGTTTCCTTCCAAAGACATGCAGATTAGGCTAAATGGTGTTCCCACAATGCCCTTAGTGTATGAATGAGTTTATGGGTGTGTGCATGGCAATCGATTGACACCCTGCCCAAGGTGTGCTCTGCCTTGTGCATGAAGTTTCATGGAATAGGCTTCAGGCAATGTTATTTTGTTTTTTAGCCAGCCAGCTATGTACTGTATCTCATACAAGTTGATCCATGTCCCTAAATGAGCTATCTAACATTGATTCTCATCAGTTATCATATTAACTGTATTTAACAAAACAGGCTATCATTAATGAACATTGAAATTGACATTGCAAGTTTAATTTACAACATTCACACTCTTAAACAGCCTAAGATCTGGCTAGCTCACTTAGCCAGCTAATGGCATGCCTGTTAGTGTTTCCACAGGTTGAAATGCCATTGTGCTGTGAAATGCAGATATCTCCAGGGGTTTGTTTACTCTGAAGCATTTAAAAGGCCTGATAAATTTACTGAATGATTAATGAGCGATGAGTACAGCTAAATTTATCATTTGTCTCCCCCTTTGTCTCAGACATTGAGCATTTGAAGTGTAGACTTTAATCAGGAAAACAAAGTTTATTTTTTATTAGGTTTTAAAGCGAAATAATTTCAAATTATGCACATTTAAATGGCAAACAGCATTCCAAACTGTAAATGCAATGGTCATCAAAAACATATTTTTAACATTTTTCTTTTATATATATTTATATATTTTCTTTTTTATTATTCTTTTATAATTTCTTTTAAAATATCTAACGTACGAGGTGGTATCAAAAATTTTCGAGACTTGTTTTGTAACAGATTGCAGCACAAGGCTGACCTTCATAAGTTAGTGTGCCAAAAGACATCGTCCATGTGTACACCAGCAGCTGTGCAGCTGGTGCTATACTGACCATGTGCGTTACCACGTCTGCGATTTTATCATGTACAGCAAGTTAGAAAAAATAGAGAATATGAAAGTCTGAGTGAAACTGGGCAAATCTGCCACAGAGACATGATTTGGAAAGATTGGAAAGATTGGCAGCGGGTCATTCAAGGTGTTTTGAGGGACGCACACCCTTCAAGAGTCGAAGAACATCACTGGAAGACATCAAGAGATCAGGAAGACCTTCAACAAGCTCAACCCCAGAAAATGTAGAAACCATTCGGGAACTCGTGCATGATGATCGTCGAAGAGCAATCCACAACATTGCTGGCGTTGTCGGTGTGTGATACGGAGCAGTCCAGGTGGTCCTCACATGTGATCTGAACATGCACCGTGTTGCTGCCAAGTTTGTCTCCAGGCTGCTGACCCAGGAACAGAAGGAACATCGCATTGAAGTCTGCCAAGAACTCCATCAGCATTAAGAGTCCTTAATGTTGAGGATCATTACCGATGATGAAACTTGGGTGTCCGGGTACGACCCCCACAGTGGAAGAGCCAATCATCTCCATGACTGAAAAATCTTTTTCAACATTTGCGGCATTGTGCATCGTGAATCTCCTGCCAGGCGTCTGAGGGAGGACGTACGGCAAAAGCGACCGGATCTGTGGCGCAAGAATCTCAAAACTTTCTGATACAACCTTGAATTATGATTTAATTTCAAGTCAAAAAGTATTCCAAAAGTCTTATTTGAACCTTGTTCTTTATTCGCTTGTCTAAAGAACAGAGAAATGTTTGGTTAGTGTGGTTTCCACATATCACAGCCACACACCCCTGTTCTTTAAACCTCCTCTGTCTTGTTTCTCTTTTTTTAATTAATAAGACAAGCTTGTTATGTTGCAGAGAAAATGCAACATCCTCATTTTCAAATCGAAAAAGTGTTGAATCAAGGAAGACTGATGACCTCATACTATACTGTATATAGCTATAACATATGGACAGGGTTTAGGATTTTGCCAGATTAAGGTTAAAAAGGTGTGTGTGTGTGTGTGTGTGTGTGTGTGTGTGTGTGTGTGTGTGTGTGTGTGTGTGTGTGATTAAAATGGCTGTGAAAATGAATCCCTTATTCATTATAGAGTGGGGAGAGTCACATTGTCTTGCTGAAGTACGTGCTATTGTATTATTATTCTTCCACTAAATAATGCATTTCGGTAACGATGCAAATCTAAAATGAACCTCCTGACCTTCATGTCTGTAGTGTCAAATATCAAATAACCCATAAAATTGAAGAGGCGAGAAAAAAGTCAATTAAAAAATTATATGAAATTTATTATTGTATAAATTTACGGCCCCGCAACTAGGCGCCATCAGAGGTCACGTAATTTGTTGAACGCAGTCGAGCATTGTGCAGTTAAAGTGTCATGTAACGTCAAAATAAACGCATGTGCTCCTGGTGGGACCAAGTGTTCGGCCATGCAGTACATCACTTAACCAAGTAGGATCTTATTCTCTTAATCATCCTCTATACCTTCTATATGCCTTTTCCAAGGGACTTGAGGCACTGTATGAGGTGTCAATCTATCCCCGGGTGTGAGTGCAACCTCACGTACTGTACTACGTGCAATTTTGTAATGCCAGTTAGCCTAATCTGCATGTCTTTTGACTGTTGAAGGAAACCGGAGTACCCTGAGGAAACCCACCAGGCACAGGGAGAACATGCAAACTCCATGAGCACAGATCCAAACCCTCGCCCCCTCGAACCTTCGACCTTCGCCACCACGCCGCCTGTACAGAGGCAAACATAGAAAATGAATGTTATACTTATCCAAATACTTATGGACTCGACTGAGGTGTTCTTCTGTCCAGGCTTAACGACCTCCAGGAGATGATTGACAGATTGCCGAGAAGCTGTTGTGGATGTACTAACATGACGCCGCATTTGAACTTTGAATCAGTTTTTTGGCGAACAGAACCTTCGGGCATGTTGAAGATGTTAAACCTCTTGAGTGTCAGTATGAAGATGTAAAGTGGCTTGTGAGTGTGTGGAATTGGTGTCTGGTGTCAGCCCTCAGGCAGATCATTTAAAGAGTCAGACAGTGTCATGAATCTGGTAGACATTGTCAAGACTCTGCCTGACCTTCATCCAGCTGGAAGGAGTGTGAACAGGACTGAAGGAGGAGCGAGAGCGATGCTGATGCTGCAGGCATTACAGCCGCCTCTCATCCTCGGTGTGACTGTTTGGTGAAATGATGTAAGATCTTTACTGAGATAATGTAGATGCGACAGAGATGTAAATAATGTAAAGAATATCCAGTGAAATGAAATATGAGAACAAAAGTAGCAAGAATACGATTTACAAAGGGTGTTCGAGTCAAACCGGGACTTTTTTCTGGGATCGTGCGGAATAACAGAACACAGTTCTGAGAGTTTAAAACTCCCTTTATCAAAACGTCCAATCGTTAATCCATAGGGTTTCGGCTCCGCCCTTCTGGAAAGCCTTCCCACATGGTTTCATGTGTTCATCTGAATTTTTTAACCATTCTTCCAGAAGCGCATTTGTGAGGTCAGACCCTGATGTTGGACGAGAAGGCGTGGCTCTCAGCCTCCGCGCTAATTCATCCCAAAGGGGTTCTATCGGGTTGAGGTCAACTTTATGCTTCATCCATGTCTTTATGGACCTTGCTTTGTGCCTAGTCATGCTGGAACAGGAAGGGGACATCTCCAAACTGTTCCCATAAAGTTGGGAGGATGAAATTGTCCACTTAACCACCGAGCTACCCCAACCCCGCACTAATATATCCATATATCCTAACTGGAGAGCTCAGAGTGTACCCAAATTCCCCTGAGTATATACTGACATAACTCTCTGGACTTTTGGACTCCAGCCTAGTTGGACATAAAACCAGAAGAGCAGTTTTTATTGTTTTTTTTTTTCGCTTAAAAATAAATAAATAAATAAATAAATAAACACAATTTTTTTTTTCATAAATTCATGTAAGATCTAAAAATGTAAGAGAGGAAATAAAGCATGTAATTACCCCTGACCCCTGAGGGGCAACGAAATGAGTCTGCGGTATATTAATTAGTAGTTCGAATGTTAAAACAAGCGCACATATGTGCCAAGTGAAGTGAAGCAGCTCTGTACAAAACCGACTCCTGCTTACAGTCATTACTTGCCGTGTCCTTTGTCTCTGATGCTAATGACTGTCTTTACTCTCTTTCTCTCTGTGTGTGTGTATGTCTCTGTCGAGTTGAAACACAATCCCTCTCTCCGCTGCTTCTCTTTCCTGGGGAGTGAATAAAGCCAGCAGTCAGGCACAACTCCACTGAATCTAAAGTAGATGAGCTTGTCCAGGTGGATCTGCCTGAAAACTGCATTAAGATGTTCGCATCAGCGTTCAGTTTGGATCTCGGCTCGTTTACTGAATCAAAGCTTTTAGTACCGGCTGCACCGAGGTCAGACTCCATTCACCGACTTGTGTTTGTCTCCATCCTTTAAGGTGGATGGTGAGGAGCTTACATTCTTCAACATAGCTTTAAACAAAGATGAACGACAGACTGGGGAAGTTTTTTTTTTCAGAATGATCGTGTCTTCTCTCATGATTAGCGCTCCTGTTAAATGGTCAGTAGATTTAAAAGCCAGATTAACTAAAGGATAAAATGCAACAAGAACAAAGCTCCCATCTGTGAATAGATAAAAAAAGAGGAGCAGATGAAGGTTGGCATGTTTTTCTTTTCTTTTTTTTCACTTCCATAATATAGTTTTAATGGCTACATGCAAAGCACAAGGGATCGAGGGTCGACCTGAGTTCATGAAACCCATCTAAATTCACACATTATTAGGTTCCGTTTGATTTCATGGTAATTTATTATCATTTTTGATTTTCAGACCTTATGCAAGATAATTAATTATATGTCTCGTATAAAGCCGAACGACGAAAATGCTTTGCTTTGTTTTCCTGCATAAAATGCACACAAGAAATACAATGAAATGAAAAATACTAATTGTATTTATTTAGTATTTTCGCTGTCATGTTTAGTTTGACGATATACGGTACCTTCGGTTCATTAAATAACAATTTGCCAAAAGGCAGCATAAAAGTCAGAACTCGTCCTGTAGTAATGAGAGCAGATGGTTATAACAAAGAACAAAACAATTAAGAGTGTGACACAACATGAAGCCCAATATAAAGCACAGTTACTATTAGTCAAAGTTGATTATTTTACTATAAAGCCGTATACCCAGAGCAATTATAGTTTCAGCTTTTGTGAATAACCCGTTCTCCCTCTGACCTTTTTTGGTGTGTACTCTTACATTGCACAGCTGCAGACTACCTGAGTGACACTGAGAAATAAACTTGATTTAAGGCATGACTGCAAATTATTCTTTATTTTCTAATTAAACAACAACACATCAGAACCTTTACATATTTCCTTAGATTTATTCTTAGACAACCTCAGTGAAGCGGGCGGCACGGTGGTGTAGCGGTTAGCCCGGTCTCCTTGCACCTCCAGTGTCCTGGTGTGATTCCCGCCTCGGGGTCTGTGTGCATTAAGCATTTTCTCTCCGTGCTTGGTGGGTTTCCTCTGGGTACTCCGGTTTCCTTCCCCATGCAGATTAGGCTAGTTGGCGTTCCCAAAATTGCCCGCAGTCTGTGAATGAGCGTGCGTGGTGGATTGGTACACCTCGTCCAGGGTGTACCCCGCCTTGTGCCCCAAGTCTCCTGGGATAGGCTTCAGCCCCCCCCCCAGGATAAAGCGTTAGAGACGATTATGATCAGTAAAGCTGGTTATCACTTATGTTCTCGCAGCTACAAACAGACATTTCACCACCAGTCTCTTTCTACTAGTTAAGACAAAAAAAATTGGGGAAAAGGCATCTTTTCATGTTACAGAGAAACTATGAATTCTGAGAAGTCCTCTGCCCTAAAGAATGCCCATGGCCAAAAAAACTAAATAAAAGAACAAAAAAAATACTGACACTGGAGTCTTCTTCCATAAATATGGTTCTCCTTTCATGAGTCGAGAACTTGGGTTATAATGGACACCTTTAGTTAAATTTAAAAAGTTTTTTTTTTTTCCCACAGAGAGGAGTGTATGTTTCATGTGAGAAACTATAAAAAAAAAAAAATTTTTAAAAAGAAGCACTCATCCAAAACAACATGGTTTTATACTGTTGAAGCCGATTGTAATCACATAAAAACCACAACAGAAATCAATAAATTGCATAGGAATCAATTATCATATACACCCCCCTTAGATACTGTTACTTAGAAAAGTGCTTCGGTTCAAATTCATGAGGCTTAAAGAAGCACGAAGCAGCTGTCAGTGATAAGAAAAGGACAGGGAAGAGTGAACGCGAACCCGTCACAGTTGGGTTGTTTTGCCCCACAGACCTTTTGATAGTAAGTATTGATCCAGCACAAGCATGTGGCTACCACGGCACTGGTCTAACGTTTACCTAATATGTGAGTTGACTCAGTGATGTGATGGATGAGTTTGCTCTGAAACTCCTTTCTAACACTTCTATAATTGTGTGTGATTAATGAGGAAACTCACCTTAGATTAAAACACGCCTTAATTCTATACAGATATTTTGTCTGTCTTCCTTCCTCTTAGGTTGAGTCTGTTGTTAGGTTGAACCATCATATGCACACACACACTCACCCACAAGCTCATTCACACACTACGAGCAATTTGGAAATGCCAGTTAACCCATCTACATCTGGACTGTGGGAGGAAACCGGAGTACCTGAAGGAAACTCTGCCTATTTATTCATTTTTAAACAAGAACGCTGTAGATTATATGGTGCGACCTTAAGCGCCAGAGTGAGTGAGTAAGTACTAGAATGAGTGCAGAAATATAAACCTGTGATTTATCTTGTAGTCAGAACTACTGTCAGAGAAGCAGCTATAGACAATGAATCACCAGCTTCTGACCAAGCAGAATTAAGACTTAAAGCACATTTTGGTGAAATATTACAACAATTCCTTAGATGACTAGACGAAATACGCCAACGTGGTAATAAAGCATGAAGAAATCCGAGCTGCATCTAACTAACAAACTTTCCATTTGTTCATTTGGCAAACATTCAGCATGTTCAATCAATCAGTCCAACGTGACTTAAAATTGTGCTGAGCTTTTTCTTTTTTGGATTTTTCTCAAATTTTCTCCCTAATTTAGTCAAATCCGATTCCTTCCCGTCACTAGGGGGCGCTCCCACATTAAGGCTACTATTACTACTTAGCCGGGAGGGCCGAAGACCATCACGTGTTTCCTCAGAACCACGTGACGCGAACCGACCGCATCTTTTCGAACTGCTCGCTCGCGCACCGTTGGGGGCGGAGTAACACACTCGGAGGACGGCGCTATCCGCTCCTTCCGCTCCCGTGAGCTCAGAGACGCCCATGATTGTCTGTAGAGCCGTGATTAATGTGGGAGCACTAAGTACCTCTCATCCCTCCCCTCTGAGAGAGCTCGGCCAATCAGCTCTCTCTAGACCTCCGGCTGCGAGAGGGTACAGCATCACCCGGGAATCGAACTCGCGATCTCCGGATGATAGGGCGGAGCAATTTACCACCGATCAGGACAAATAGTTATGGATTCCCCAATGTGAAATGTCCTAAGACACTCTGGCACCGTAAACAGATGTTAAAACAGTGTATGGCCACGGGCACAAAGGAGTCAGTAGAGCAGCTCTGTGATAAACGTTGCCATTGAACAGGCTCTTGAGCTTGGCTAAGGCTCCATTGAGTGGGAGACTAGTGTTGGGCATGATGGACAGCATTTTGTTTAAGGGCCTCGTTTCAAGCACCGGTCCAGCTTAAAGCCAACCACAAATCCAGCTCTCTTAACCACCTTGCTTAATCATTAATCATTGTGTCTTATACTGGACACCACTGAGTGGTTGTCAGGGATCACCCCTAGAGGGCGCCAAATCGCCCACAGACTCCATTTTGTGTTTTGTGTTCATTTGTAGTTTTGGTGGACTCCATGTCCCAGAATGCACCTCAGTCAGGTGAGGTGGCGCTCACCTGAACTGAGGTTGCTAATTAGTTTGGTTATAAATGTTCCTGAGTTCTGTGTAGTCTTGTCTTGCATCTGTTCGTCCTGGGTTACTGTTTGTTCTCTGTTCACCTAAGGTTACTCTTCTGGTATGTTGTTTGACTGTGTTCTCCTTGTTCTGTGTTCTCCCTGGCTCTGTGTTCTCCCTGTTCTCCGTGTTCTCCTGGTTTGTCTGTCTCCTAGCCTGTCTGTATCTCAGTCTGTTTGTAATGTCTAGTCTGTCATGTTTAGTTTACTCCTGGTTTACTTTGTCATGTTTATAGTTTATCCCTGGTTTAAGTTCATGTCTGTTCCTTTGGTTCCTTGTTTGGTGTTCATTAAAGACTTTTGCTCATTTCACCTCTGCTATTATGCCTATCTTTCGTCCCGCAAACAGTACCCGTTACAGTGGTAGAACATTTGTAGGAAGGAAAAAACCCATGCAGGAGAATATTGAATTCTAGACTGAGACGTTGGTATCGTACAAAAAAACATCAGACACAATATACTTTATCCTCAATTGTTTAGTGCAATATGATACGGGGTGACCTGAGAGTTTAGATCCACAGGCATCTTCTTTATATGAAACTCAATATTTGGGGGTTTTGAAACAAACACAAGAAGATGGAATAGAAAACTTGTGATTCTTCACAAGGAGAAGTTACTTCATAGGATTTATTATTATTATTTTATTTTATTATTATTATTTTTATTTCCTATCGAGCCGGGCTTTTGAGCCACCCTGCCTAGTGCTTAACACACCATTTGAGATGCAAGTCAGATTTCACACGGACTGCATATAATGTACACTAACTGATGTGTCGCAACAAAACCAAGTGCTGGTAAAGCCTGGGCAAAACGGGAGCGCGGCAAAGAAACAAAGATCCCCTTTAAGACAATTTCATGACACTGAAACTGGTTCAAAGCCAAAAACAGAGCAGTTTATTTCTAAATCTCTTTACCTAAAAATAACTTTTAGGAGCAAAACGAGGTCATAAAAAAAAAACATAAATAGCTGAGCAGTTTCTTAACCATCCCTAGGATTCTCAAAGCTATCTGATTAGATTTGACCTTCCCCAAAGACCTTCTCCCAGCCTCTAAATCTGGAAACGCGGCTGAACCGAGAGAAAAAGAGGAAACACACTTAAGTGGAAAACGGAAAAAGACTCGAAGCCGCTCTGAGTACAGGGGAACGGGGGAACGTGTGACGGCAAGATGGTTCGCTTCCAAATGAAGTGCTGGAGTGTACTGTCTCTAGTGGGCACAGGGTTCATCTGTTTCAATAGAGTTGAGATTGCAGTCTCTCTCTCACACACACACACAGACTCACAAAAACAAATACACACACACACACTGTTCAAACAAACGTCCTCCGGAAGCTCTGTGCAGCAGAAACAAGCGGCAGTAGATAAATCATCACCTGCACATAAATACCACTCCTAATTGTCTCAGCTATCTTCATTTACCAAAGGTTGAACTACTGACATTTTCTCTGTGTGTGTGTGTGTGTGTGTGTGTGTGTGTGTGTGTGTATACATCATGAGTATAATGGAAGGAGCTGTGAAACTCCTCAAAAATGACTCCAGACTTTAAAGCTTTTACGTTCAGTATTTTCTCTCTCACACACACACACACCTACACACACCTACTCACACACACAGTGCAGGTGCTCAGCTGTTTTACCTGCAGATCCCTGCGTTGTTCCACACAACTCTTTCTCTCTCTCTCTCTCTCTCCACTCTATCTTGCTTTAACCTTGTGTCCTAATGCTGAACAACACTTCCTCTAGCTCTTCGATCTGGACTTGGTGTATCCGTGTGTGATACTTTGAAGACGATCAGGACGA